>LRSR01003684.1:0-33055 GCA_001579985.1 Hypsibius dujardini
TCTAGATGACCGGGCGAGCAGAAAGCGAGACAGACAGACAACCGACGATACAGGGGGGATCTTGCTACTGATAAATAAATAACCGATGGTGGTGGTAAAAAACTGGCTTTGACGTGTGACCTAAAAAGAGCGACCGGCACGACACGAGAGAGAACTCTCTTGCACTTGAACATGGCGGCGAGCTATCCGGGCGCGAGCTCTCTTACACACGCGAGTCGTGTGAGAGGGCCTGCGAGAGAGTGAGAGAGTTCGGCAGCAATATTATGGCGGCCTACTTTAAACTTGTGCTCTCTATGAGTTCGCCGAGTTTGAGTAGTGTGTGTGCGTGTGTGTGTGTGTGAGCACACACACCAACACAGCACAGCATCGAGATTCCGTCATTCAATGGCCTCTAGTCCACACGAGACGGTGATGGCTGACGGTCCGTCCGGGCGATGGCGATGCGGTAATAAGTCAATAATTTATATGGTCTCTTTTCTCTCGCGAGTTCTCTTTTGCCATTGCGCACATTTTGCTTCTCTAAACGCTCGCTCCAAAACCGAAGAGAGACTAATATTACGCCATCGGATCGTGTTCATCCCAAGGTTCAGGGAGACTTTGCGGAGCCGAGCGCGAGCAGTGCTGTCCGCGGGGCACGCCTTTCATTCCGCCTTGGCCTTTCCCACTTCCGGCATAACATCCCGCAACAAGCGGGACCACGCCCCTGGAAAGCGTTTAATTTGCAATAGCAACGACATTAAGATGCTGGCATAGGGTAAAGACAAGCAAATCGACAGGCATTTGCACAGACCAAGGCCGAATTTACAAGGATACAGACAGACAGACAGCGTATTTAGGGTACCAGACAGACCATCCTCGGAATCTCGATTGAAATACAGACTTAATAATACAGCGTGAAATTACGCGAACAGTTTGTCGGGATGTTTTATATTTGTGTGTAAAATCATCGTTATAAGCTCTCTGTTAAAGAGGGCCATTAAAATGTTATGTTTATCTAAACGAGCGGAGGTTGACCCGCGTACCGGCGAACCCACGCGCGCATGGAGTGGAGGGAGTGGACGTCGACGCGTGCATAATCCCAACCGTGAATCGGTTTTGCTAGAAATTTCCGCTAAATAAAGCGTGCAACGCGCACCCTCACTCTCGATATATCCCCGATCATCATCACATTTTTCCCCCTTGCATTAATGATTGCTTGGGTTTAAATTATTTTTAAATTAAACACCTTAGCATCCGACTTGCTGTATCCCCGCACACACGCACAGACACACACTTGCCCAATGCCGACCCTGAGATGAATGCGGTAATTCACAACAGCGTGAGAGAGCGAGCACTTAAGTGTGTGTGTGTGTGTGTGTGACCGTGAAAGCTGTTGATCTTAGAGAGCTGATGATCTAATGCCGATATTCAAGGCTCCCGTTGGTCACCTTGGAAAATAGTCTCATGATGATGGTGGTGGTGATGATGCGCGATGATGTCGTATCGCGGCACGACTTACACCATTACACCCCAATGACGCGAATGTGTATGTTTTTGGTGGTGGACCATCCTCAATGTCATGATCATGGTCACACGCAAAATTACGCGAGAGCTTTCTCGCTCTTGCTTGAAGGAGCTCAGTCCTCCTTTACACACTTGACTAAATCGTCTTATCAACCAGACAGACAGACAGACACACACACAGACACACACACAGACACACACACAGACACACAGACAAACACACAGACACACAGACACACACATAGACACACACACAGACACACAGACACACAGACAGACACACAGACAGACAGACAGACAGACAAACAGACACACAGACAGATAGACACACAGACAGATAGACATACAAACACACACACACACAAAGACGAGAGACAAGACAAAAAACAAACAGCTTCTCTACTCATTTACCCATTGATTAAGCCCACCTGTGATGTAACAGCACGCTCGCGCAGCCCTTGAGAAAACAATTCACCGAATCTAAACTAATACCTTTCTCTTGTCGGGCAAAAATACAATCAAATTATAGGTTGAACAAGTTTTTACAACGGTATCTTAAAATTAGGGAGCGCGACTTCGCGTTAACTTTAATGCCTAACCTGTTTTTTTTTCAGCAGAGGCAAGAAGCCTGTCATTATTGGGGCATTAATAGCCGAGCACACGTCACATTTAATTTGCATGTCGGAAGTGTGAATGATGAACGCGTTTAACGTCACACAGACACACACACACGCTTTTCTTCTCCTCGAATTACACTCTCGAGCTGCGTGGTGAGGTTTCCAACAACGAGCGACGGAAGCGGGATGTGGACGTCGTACCAGTCCGTGACTCTGCAGTTGTTGCTCGTATTTTTTTCTACTAAATGTGACTCACCCGTGGCGCGGTCTTTTTCTTCCCATATCCATATTCGTCGTCATGTGGTGACGTTGAAAAATTAAGGGTCCTGCAAAAAAAGGAAAAAAGAATGCCTCCATTTACAAAAGGATTCTTCATACAATTCCTAGCTGTAGGATTGAAGTAAAGATCCAGTCAAATCTTCAGAGATGAACAACAGCTCACGGGCAAAAACAGGAGGTACCCACAAATACAGACAGACAAATACATGTGCAGCATTGGACTACTCAAGGACCCAGTCAGATGGAAGGACCCAATCAGATGAGACAGAGAGACCGCTAAGCAACAGACAGGAATACCGAAATGTTTTAACATTTTATTTTCGCGGCCAATTTTTCATTATTATTATTTAGTGTTATTGGTGGGACTAACAAGCAAACAAGCTATTTGCTCGAGCATCTCACGTGATTACCTAACACTGAAACAGCAAACCAACATGAACCATGAAGCCTCCTCTGCGAAAGGGGGGGATGTGCACGCCAAGTCACGGCACGACTGGTCAATCAACAACAACATAAAAGGTGCTGCCGTTAGCTGCCTGCCCGGCTGTCTGCCTCACACGCAGGAGGATACCGCATGTAGGTTACATCATTTTTAAACTTTAAAATTCTTTTCCGTCCTCTGCGTGTGGCAGAGCGAGCGATTTTTGGCTCGCATTTTGGATGCCAAATTTGTGCCACGCCGGACAGAAAGTAAAGCGGATCTCTCTCTCTCTCTCTCACCGTGTACCGGCACAGCACATTGCTCTCCTTCCGGTATATAGTAGTGAAAAGTAGTGTGTATTCGAGAATTGTGCTGAGTTTTGCGGGATGCCAAAAAAAATGGATCGCCATGCGGTGCCGCAGCCGTCGCAGCCGTCGCGGTTGTCGTGTAGCGTAATACTCCTGGTCACGGGCCAAACTTTAAAGTCAATTTCCCCCCCTCTCTCTGTCTCTCTGTCTCTGTCTCTCTCCTCTCTGTCTCTCTCGTGCTGCATGAGTTTTAAGTGTCTGTGTGTGGTTTTTCGGCGTGTATCTTATGCAATTTGTTTTTCGTGCGGGGCCACCAAGAGGCCATTCATTCGGGTGTGACGTGATGATAGTCGCGGCTGCTGCTGCTGCTGCTGCCGTTGTCGGCGTCTGAGATTTCAACGGGAGTGTTACGTGATTGTGAAGTTTAAACTCGAGCGATCAAGGTGGCACAGTTTGAACTGCGAGGTGAAGCTCCCAATGCTGCGCAACTTTTGACTTGGCATACATGCTGCGCACGACAGGCAGGGCACACAGGGCAAAATCGTGACGTTTATCAATCAAAATAGCCACAAGGTTTCTTTTTCGTTTTCCTTTTTTTAAAAATTGTATTTTTTTTTTTTTTGTCAAACTTATTGTCACATGTTTTTGTGCGATTTATTGCTGATTTCTTGAACCAAAAAAAAACATTGACAAACAATGAGAGAAAACGCGGCATTTATACCAGCATATTAAATATATATTGCGCAGCATTGGGAGTTTAATCTCTTAATAATACAACACTGTACTCGTACTGTAGCAGCACTCGAAGGGACGACGCGATGTGAGGGCGGTTCATTCAATTCAATTCACACGGGGCAGATGTGAATTCTCGCGGTCTGAACCGAACAATCAAGCAGCAATCAAGTAATCAAGTAATCAAGTAATCAAGCAATCAAGCAATCAAGTAGTCTATGCAGTAATCAAGTCTCGAAGGGGACAAACAATAAATTAAAAAGATTCCGGCTGAAACGGAGCGTAATTTTACAGCTTAAATAATAATAATAAGTTCCCCCCGCGTCTGCTGCGTTTTATCTTTCACGGAATTCGTGGCAACAAGTTTAGTCAGTCAGAAAAATTGACGCCTCTCGCAGCAGCAGCACGTGGGCGCGAGAGAGCAATTCTCCAAAGTTTGTTGTTATGACTAATGAAGTTTCTGGCGGCGCTGTGTAATTCTCGCTGCTTGTGCGAAAACATCAAGAGACACTTTTGGAGCTTGTTTACAGCGCGCGCGCGCCCGTGGTGCCTGCGAGGCTCACACATTCTTCCAGCAGGACCAGCGGTATTCCGGCTCAGCGGCCAACAACCGGATTCAAATTAAGCGTAAAAATTAATTCCGAAACGTCCAACTCATATCCGCAGTAATTAAGAGACAAGTACCGAATCGATCATAAACTATCATCATCTACCGTGGGACGAAGGCAGTCACACACAGGACCAGACAGAGGACTACAGACAAGTAACAGACACAGACAAGGACTGGACAAACTTAGAAAAATAAGACAATTTAACTTTAAAGGCATTTTAACACATTCTCACCGTTCCATGGAGTCCTTCATCATCTGGCTCTGGCCGCTGTCGCTCAGCGGACTGGACTCCCGCGTCTCCCACGACCCATACTGCAGCGGTGTACTGGGGTTGTTGATCATAATCCCGTTGCCGCCGGGCGGCAACGGCAGCGACGACGGCGGCGGCGGATGATGAAGCATCGTGGACGCGGACATGTGCGCCAGACCCGGTGTCCGCAACACCACACCGGGATAATCCATGGCCTTGCAAAATGGCCGATCCACGTTCCGAAATTCAGACACACAACGTCAGGAGCACCCCGAAGGCGGGTGTAACCCAGTTAGCAAAAAAAAGGGGGGAAAGAAATTTGTGAGAGATAAGACGGCGCAGATTTAGAGGCACACTCGTCCCAGCTCGAGCATCCGAATATGTAGCACAATCAAGGTTATAGTTGTGCGTGTGTGTGTGTGTGTGTGTGTGTGTGTGTGTACGGCCTTTTCGAGGACGCAGACAGACATCGACGATCACCACAACCGAATGAACACTGAATGACTGACACTGTCGAGAGCTCGTGCTGTCGAGGTCCACACACACTCCATCCACCCATCGGCTGGCTGGCTGTTCGTACTACCGGCGGGTACTACACTCGTTCTATATACCGCGAGCGGCTACTGCGACGCACACACGAGTTCACGTGCTGCTGTTTGCGGGTAGGGCACCCTCACCATTCTCCGGTCTGGCTCCCTTGAGTAGAGAGACTGAGTAGAGAGACTGAGAGAGAGAGAGAGAGTCTTCTGTGGGGTTCGCTTATGGCGAACTGTCGTGTGAATGGGCGGGTTCTTCGTCGCTCACATATGCGAGGTGGGTGTGCAAGTACGACGCAGACAATTGTGCTATCTAAAAACTTGCACTGCCGCAGCAGCTGTGCCCAGAGGGACAGGGGCAAAGTTCATTCATCAACACGACAAATTCCACTTTGGTCTTTGCAAATACACAATATTTTTTTTTGATTTTTTTTATTGTTCATGACATATTTTTTAGTCAATTCTCGTGGTCTTTGCTGCAGTGCGCCTGCTTTCCGATAGAAAATACAGTGGTAGTTAATGATTTAAAGGCGTTTTGGCGTAAAGATTTCTAATGTCTTTCGTGAGCAGAAAAGTGTAAAAAATTATTTAATGTAAAAACACTTATCTTACGTACAATTAATTATTACAGCATTTATAACATTTATGCAAAATTAGTTCTAATCATACCATTCTTACTTCTGTTGATCATTTATGAACACTTCAATTGTTAGTCGGTTTTTGAGGAAATAATTAGATATTATTTTCACCATATATTTAAAAAAATACAAAATCCGCCCAGAAACACTTTGCCGTTATCGATCTGGCCGGGGAAAGCTGGCGGACTCTGCGCGCTCGTTCGACGGTATTCCCTGGAGTCGTTGTCTGTCTGACACACTTTCTTTCTGTGAAACCTATTGGGGGGAGGGGGAAATGTGTTTTTCTTCGATCGATCGGTGAGAAAACAATTCATAAAAGCCGCCGTGGAGGCGCGCGCACGCGGCGACATGCCAGGCTGAAACGGCAGACAACTTCTGCGAGCGCCCTCGCAGTTTTAATTGTCTAGGTATGAGCTGTCTGTGGCTTTTCGGCAGTCTGCCTTTAACCGTACGCGGTCGGTCGACGGTCGCTCGCAAGCAAAAGTAGCGTGAGTAGTCATCGTCGACATGGCGAAGGGCCGCGAGACGTCAACCCTGGTCGGTACCTCGGGGTCTTCTGAGCGAGGCCATGCTGGGCGTATCAAGAATTTCTAGAGTTCCGTAATGTGCGCCGCGGTGTGTCCGACAGCGCGCGAGGTGCCTCGATCGCACGGTGTCGTGTTAATTACCGCACAAACGGAATTAGCATGCTGACGTCTTGTCGATCGAGGCCTCAATAACTTTTACAGTACACCACCCTGCACCAACTCGGAAGAGCTTAATTCGCCGGCTCTCCGCGAAGACTCAGTTATGCAGGTCGCCGTCGATCGACTGCTCAATGCGAGTCGCAAATTGCCGCGGTGGGCGAGAAAAACGGCATCTCACAAGTACACAAAGATATTTTTACGAAAATGGAATCACCGTACTGTACTATCGTACATGCTGTACGGGGACCCAGACAAAACTTCAAGTAATACTCGCGCCTCGCAATTACTGAATGGCTGAGACGGACGGAGTGAGTCCTACCTATCATTGAACGCACAGACATAGGCAAGGCGAAGAAGTATGAACCGACCGATGGGACATGCCGACATATGGACGTACAACAAATCAATCAAATCCAGGTATAGTTTCTAACACAGCGTGTTCTCTTCGCAGTGACGGAGTGGTCCGCCGTTAAAACCTTACCGCTTATTACACAAGAGCAGCAGGAACAAGCTCAGTAAAGCGTGTGTCCTTCTTTTAGCTTTCCAATTTTCGTACTAAACTGCTTTTATTGGACAGAGAGTCTTTGTGAGCCTACGTTTTCACCTTTAAGGTTTCGCGGCTCACTGGGTAATTCGGATTGCTGGGAAATCTTCCCCGAAAAACACTTAAATCCCCCTCGCCCCGCTTTGCAAGTTATTGTCAGCATTTTAATTCAGTCACGCGAATTCTCCTACACAAACACACAGACACAGACACTGGCACAGACACAAACAGACACAGACACAGACACAGACAGGCACACACACACACACACAGAGTCACATACAGAGTCACATCACCGCATCCCCTGAACGAGGACCTCTCGCGCACGTTTGGAGAACGTGCGGGAAACGCGCAGACAAGAACGAGATCAGCATAATGAACATGGCTATGCACACTGAAGCCTGTGCCTGTCCATGCCTGAAAGGGTTTTCACGAGAGACGCACTGCATCGATCAAGAGCCCCTGCAATTCTTCCTTCTTTTTCTTCTCTCCGTTCGCGTGATGTGATAAAAGCTCGGCTCTACTCTTCGACATTTTCAAGGAATGCTGCAATTAAGGCACAGCGCTAACGACATTGTCGTCTGCGATTCCGGGGTTCTTGCCTATGCCTGGAAAAGGGCTTTTCATTTGCCTTTGAAAAGACCTCGGCATTAGTTATAGTTCGTCTAGATGACGAAACGGGTAACGATCAGGGGAACAGCTTTAACAGAATAGACAATCAGCGACTGGACCACGCCATACAGTCCTAGTTAACGGTGACCAGGCACCGCGGCGACTTGCTTCTCCTTGTGAGTGCCGCCGCCGTCTGCTGATCACGACGTTTGTGAGAAGGTTGAACGTGAAAGACTTTACGCCAGACTCGACGACTCGAGAGCACGATAAGAACTGCGTGATTGACTATTGCCGGGAGCACTTTTGACCTATGAGGGTATTATTTAAGAAGTATTCTCTCTCTCTCTCTCTCTCGCGAGAGGTCTTCACGTCAGACTAACAAACGGAATTAAAAGACTTCATGTGTGCGGACGTGTAGAAAAAGTGACTTTGGAAGTTTCCTTTCTTTCACAACTGCGCGACGCAGCAGACTTTGCCCTTGGCGTGTACCCTACGCGACGGATGCAATTTGTTTATAGTGCAAGCAACAACCGTGGCGGTCAGAAGCAATGCTTTCCACGGAAGATCACCTCACAACGTTTATCACCGAATTGGACCATTTTCTTGCTTTGGAATTATAAACCGTAACAATTAACGAGTCTGGGTACAAAATAGTCTCATGGATAAAAATATAGAATCAGCAGTTTCTACTACATCTACAGTCTGTATATACCATGTACACATATACTCTACTAGCCGAACATATTCATGTCATCCCGGCTTATTAAACAACGAAATACTATTGTAACAAATAACAATAAAGAAAGAAATGCTACTGAAAAATCCTGATGATTGGCAACTGTATTTTTTTCCCACCAAAAAAAAATTTTATCGTCTAATTTTTTTAAAAACACTGTCTCAAAATAATACTTATTTCTTCGGATTTAACGGAAGCGTTGTGATTATAACACACACTATTATTATGTGGCACTGACCACTCCGTTACATGTGCACAAAAGGCGCCTGACATTTACGCTGCGAACAGCCAACTTCGTCCAGGTGGCGCTAGTGTCCCACCGGTAAACCTTAAACGCGTTTTAATCCCGCTCTCCACTTCAAACCCTTCTCCTTGCGCGGATCGATAGTTCTTAAAATAACCTTCGGCATTGGCATGCTACGAGAGTGAGACACTGTGATCCATCCAAGCAGATGACCTGCACACCGCTTCGCTGAAAAAGTCAAATTCCCGAGAGGGAAACCCGCAAAGGGCAAGCGAGCGAGCCCAGTTCCTTACTGCCTCGCTGCAACCTTTCAGGTTTGCTCTCAATCCTAGCGATTTGTAGGCTAATCACACGTCAGCGAGCACGTGAAACAGTCATCCCCCCTTTGACGACACGAGTTCGGCTGACTCGATATGGGAGCACCTGACTCTTCTACGAACCAACGTGAGCATAATTCAGTCTAGCACCATACTCGTACGACCGATGCAACATTCACAGCACTGATGAGATAGCATCTTTCTTGACTGAATTTCGGAAAGCAATCTACTGAAGCCATTTCGGCAGGAGAGGGACACTTCAAAGCAAGAAACCTACTGCAGCTCTCAATATCAGAGGACACTATGGAAAAGCTATAAAGCGATAGAAAAAGTGGCTCAAGATAACAAACCACTCTGACCGAAAACACAAAATTCCTTCTACCCATCACGAAAGGGGAAAACTTCCTCCTAAATCCGCCAGTTTAGCCTGCCAAAAACAGGGAAACACATTAGCCAAAGAGAAGCAAGAGACCTAGAAAAGATCGGACCGACAGATAAAAACCCAAAGCAAATAACACACAATCAGCCAGAAAACAATGTGGAAGTTGACCGCGACTTACTTGAGAAAGAATTGACTACAGATACCACCGGAATCTATCGTCGTGCAACGCCCTTAGACACTTTGCCGCCCTTCCCGGTCTTCTTGCCAGCATCGCCAGAGTCATCAGAGTCAGATTCGTCCCCCGCGCCGTCGTCCTCATCATCTTCGTCGTCGTCCTCATCGTCATCGTAGTCCTCATCGCCGCCGTACGAGTCACCATCCTCATCGTCGTCGCCCGTGTAGAGCAAGAGCGCTCGCGGGATCATGCGAGTACGGATGTAGGAGGCCAGCTCAAAGTCCAGCTCAGCCTGTTCGGCCTTCTCAGCCAGAGCTTCCGCAGCGGCCTCGTCCGACTCCTCAATCACTTTGGCCAGGGAGGTGAGGTCCGTGACGGCCGGCTTGAAGAACTGGAAAAACGAGTCCTGGTCTTCCACCTTCTTGATCTGGCGCTTCTCGCCTGTCTTCTTGTTCCGCTATAAAAAACAATTGTCTTAATCCACAAAATACGAATACGTGTTACTAACAAGCAGCACACAAACAAAACGGAGATTTCGAAGGAAGAGTAGCAAATAAGAGCAGCCCTAGTTCGAAGATTGCTAGCACCCACTGGAATTTTTAAACTATGAAATTACTAAAAACAAAATGGCAAAAACCTAAACGGCCAGTCAACTGGTTATTTTAGTGAAATGGAAAATATGACTAAACTGCCAGAGGTATAAGTATGGCACAATTAACTGTAGTCATGGGGACAATAAGCATAAATCAAACAATGCTGAATGATCGATAAGAACGAAACTTTTTAGCCTCTAGACGAATTACATTTTTACTTCGAATTTTTTAACAATTCATGTATCTCTACTTTATACATTCCGTACTGCAGAGAACTGTGTGCGGCATGACCGACAGTAATAACACAATCAACCAGAGACAAAGTGTCAAACAAAAAGTCACATGAATTATCGAAAGACAAGTCATCGATCAAGAAGTGGAACTGCTCAAATATGTATTTATTTTACCTGGGAAGTAGTAGTCTCCTTCTTGCTGGTGTCCTTTCCTGGCTTCCAGTTGATGACACAACCCTCGGTGGTCTTGGGCGCCAAGCCGGACGACACGTAAAGCTCATCCTTGTCCACTTCGCTGCCAAACTTGTAGGAGCGCGTGAGAACGGTGTTGGTGAAGAAGGGGTTCTCCTTGAACTCGAATTCCAGCGTGAAGCCCAGCGGACTGTCAGCGTAGACGGCACGAACGTCCACCAGGTACTTTAGCGCCTCGTGGTCGTCCTCGTTGATCAGCTGAGCAGTGTGCATGGTCGAGGCCAGGACAGTCAGCCAGAACTCTGGGATGCCGGGCTAAAAAACCGAACGATTACTTCAATGATTAACTGAACTTTTGGGGAAGAAACGGGTCAAGAGCATGTCTAACTTTTTGACATTTTCTAAAAGATATTTCTGGCATACCAATTCGTTGGCCGGTCCCAGTTCCTCTTTCTCGTCTTCATCGGCCTTGAGAACGAACTCCACCTCTGCTCCTGACGGTTCGTACTTCCCCGTGATGATCTCCGCACGCCGAGCCAAGAGCGGGGCCAGTTTCTTGTGTTGCTCTGCCTCGAGGAGGAACAGCTTCGTGTACATTTCCTAGCAAGAAGAAACAAAAGCGTCAATCAACGCGAAGACTGGTACAATACTTCTAGCTGATGAATCAAAAACACCACAAGAGCTTTTTCTCATGCCATCATGATCAATCGCATACATATCAAGCTATAGAGGTTGAACTTCCGGCAGCTATTTGTCCAGTTTTACTAGTTATATTTCTAGTACGATGTATTAAAACTAGACGTATCAATCAATGACTCCCATGAAGCATCTGCTACAGTGCGATAAAATTTAGGTGGGATTAAATTCCATCGAGTGACCATATGCTTCAATAATGAAATAGCAAAAATAAAATTCAAAAACAAAATGTCAATGACAGCGGTGGAAATTCAGGGAAAAAACCCTAAGCGAAAACTACAACTTCAAATTGAGCAACGATGAATCAACCAATCGACCATAGAGCCAAGTGAGGAACTTAAACCGAGCTACGAATTATCGATTGATTGATTGATTAGTTGGTAGGACCGAAAAAAAGCCATTAATATTTAAACGTTTTCCTCATGACGCGACAAAGTCATCAGCGGTTTTACCCACACACACAGCAACAAAACTCACCTGCTCCTTCTTCTGAATATCGATATGGATGTTCTTCAGCGCGTTCAAGCGTTTGTGGATGTTCTCAGGAAGAGGCATGCGTTCAATCTGGGGAAAAGACAGAAAAGTGAACCCTGAACGCCTGAAAACTCTTCGCCGAAAGCAAAATAAATTCCAGCCTTTAAGTCTTCTTCGCCCGTAGAATTGCAAGAATTCTTACGTGGGAGTGCTCCGAGGCAGAATCCTCCTCGTCACCAGCGCCATGCTTATGAGGACCAGGCGGACACTTGGCTGGAGACTTGACTTGCCCGTTTTCCTTGTGCTGCTGCTTGCCCGACATTTTTCCGAGGGTCTGGTAAGAAGATGGGAGTGCGGAAAACTGCTGGAACTGCGGGATAAGCCGGGGAACTCAGCGAACCGTGTATTGCGACAGTCGAAAAGCGGAAAAATAGTGGAATGACTATTGCGGTGAAAAGTTTTGCAGTGTGTTTTGCAACAGCAGCGCCATTCAAATGCGTTCATGAGACTGGCAAGGCTTAAACCCACCGTTCTGTGAACTCGAACTTACGCCCGGATTGGCCAATGACCGATCAGTTTTTGGCTATTTTTGGATTGGCTTAAATTCCAAGGGATTGCCGCTGTTTAAGTCGGTCGCAGGGCGGCGCTGCTGTTCCGACTCTGTGCGACGTTCACTTTCACCTTCGTAGTTTTCCCCCTTTTTCGGTTTTATTTCCAACAGGGTTATTAGGCATAAAAATTTTAAAACCTCGATGAGCGGCAATGGGTTGTACTAATATCGTCTATTCATCATCTCCATCATCATCATCATCAATAACAACAACAGTCTCCTTCAAGAAAACAACACTGGAACCCGAAAACGCCACTTTGACGTTGGTCTTCCGTGCCGGTCACAGTTTTGTGTCCTCCTCTTCGGGTTTCGTCCGCTTCTGAGGGACAGCGTATGCGGCCGAGTCCAGCGGAACTACCCAGCCTTCGGTTTCATACATCTCGTTTGCACTAGTCCCCACAGGCATCGTCGCGTTAGATGACGCCGGCCGAGACCTTTCTCCGTGTTTTATCACATCATCGGAAAGAGGATTGTCCTCTCCCAGCATGCCCTGCAATAGTGAACGTCTATATGCCAACAGCAATGTTTGTCTGTCCATCTGTCTGTCCATCTGTCTGTCTGTCTGTCTGTCTGTCTGTCTGTCTGTCTGTCTGTCTGCTTTCTGTCTTTCTGTCTGTCTGTCTGTCAGTCAGTCAGAGTGTCTGTCTTTTGCATCGTACCGGTGGCCGGTGGAGCTTTTCCTTGTTATCGGTCTCATTTCTTTGAGCTTTCTTGACCAAACAGACCACGGTGATTATCGCAACAAAGGCACAAATGGCCGCCAATACGATGAGCGGAATGAACAGACTGGAGAACCGCTCGAACAGAGGATGATAGTCGTTTTGCGTGTGGTGCCTCGAGTCAGTAATATTGAGCGGAAAGGTAGGCAAGCCAGGGAAGACACGGGCCAATTGCATGTTCATCTAAAAGAATAAATGTTATATTTTAGATACCGTATTTTAGGTACATGTTACATTTAGTAAAGTGCTTCAAATAAATAAATTGAGCAGTACTCTTGCAAGGTACCTTCGTCATCAGTTTCAGTTCTGCGTCGTAGAAAAGACTGATCAGTCTGGATCGAGGCATGACCGCTGTGGAAAGAAACCCACAAATCACGTTAAATCGGCACGTGTGGCGAGGAAGCGTGTGGCTTGACCAGTACTTGAATTAGCGTCCTTGTAGGTGACATAAGCGGTAATGAGCCAGACACCGTCGATGAATTTCGGCGTCTTGGCCATGAACCGCAAAATGGGCCAAGGCACGACGGCGACGTCTCCACCAGCAGCAGCGTCCCTTGAGCCGTCAACCGCAGTGACATCACGTCGCACGACTTGTCCGGCGAGAGCAGTCGACTTTTTAATGCCGCCTGACTCGTGGATGATCGGCCAAAAAATGAGTTCGGCTAGTGTTTTCTTGTCTGTGTCGTTGAAGAGGAAATCCTATACGTAAAGAGACATACATGGAAACGGTTAGTTGACAAAGCTCTCCGCCCCCCCCCCCGGTGGAACATGGTATCAGGTGTCCAAGATCGTGTCAATTTAGAAAAGTGCAGCGTACAGGTACAATAATGCCTGCTAGCAGGGAACGTATACCGACAATTTCGCTGAATGTAAGACATACGTACCGCTTGTCCGACGAATTTCAGAACCACGGTGACCAAATTGTCCAATGCATCACGTGAAATATTCTGATTTGCGGCTGTGATTCCGTTGCCCTTGACAAGGAAAAAACGTCAGTCAACCGCAAACTAAATACTAATAATGAAAACTGCAGATAGAGCCTTATTATTACAGATATGTAATTAGGAAGAAGTGCCATACTGGGCGGCCAGCCAAATGAACAAACAGACAAACAGACAAGCAGGCAGGCAGGCAGGCAGGCAGACAAACAGAGGGACAGATCGTAAACAAACAGACAAAGAGAAATCCAGAGCGAGAGGCATACAAACAGACAGACAGACAGACAGACCCACCGACATACAGATAGACAGACAGACATAAGACATACAGGTAAACAGACGGACAAACAGACAGACAGATAGACAGGTGGGTAGACAAAGGGACAGACAGATAGACAGACAAAGAGAAATACACAGACACAAACAGACTGGCGGGCAGACAGGCAGGTAGACAGACAGACAGATAGACAGACAGACACAACGTAAAATGCGTTCAGATGTGAGAAGTACAATGTACACCACAGCCAGACAGTTAGCTTTGAAAACAGACAGGCATATAGCGCGGTACGTATGCAGTGAAATGGACAACTCAAGCAGTTACTACGCATTCAGCATGGTATTTTTGGTTTACGAGCTCCCTTTTCTCAGTGAGATTCACCAGCTTTGACTTGCTGCTCTTCACTTCACACAAACTACAACATGCTGACCAGGCGAACGACCTAATTAAGAGCACTCTCATATTTACCGCTCCACTAAAGCGTATCACTTGTGGATCATTTGCATGAATAACGAGGGTATAGACAATTGGATATTATTACGTGACGCCAATCAAAAGCCGGCCTCACGACATTCGACCGTTGCTCACCTGCTGCTCGTTCGTGTTGGCCGTCGGCCACTGCAAGCCGTCCGTATCATCCGCAAACAACTTCCGTGTCGTCTCCCCACCACCACCACTCTCAGCACTGCCACCAACGTTGCTACCCGGCTTGTCATTCCAGAACAGTAACGGACGTGGGTACGTAGTGTTGCCGTCAGGCCGAACGGCGACAGTCGTTGAGTCAACAGCAGTCACGGTAGCTACCGGCACCGGCAGCCCAGTCGTCGTCGTCGTCGTCGTCGTCGTACCCACCGATGTGGTAGGAGTTGTAGCTACAGGCTTGCCTATATCAAAACTCGGTGTAGTGATCAAGTCCACAACCGGCCATTCAGGCACATCCGTCACAGCTGACCCAGACACGGTCGCCGTAATCGGTCGTCGATGCGTGACATGGGTCTTCCTGGTGTGGTATCTCGTCGTCGTCGGGACAGTTGGAGCAGAAGTGACATTGGGAGTGTCGGTCGGATTCGGTGATATTGTGGTGCCAACTGAGTCAGTAACAGAGGGCAGCAGTGTTGAGAATAAGAACTGGGCCAGCTTCGTGTCTGGAATGGTGAACGGCAACCATCCTTCGTGACCGGCGACTTTTTCGCTCTCTCCCGAGATCTGATTGACGTTTCGCTGTTCTGGTAGTAGAGGGAAGTTCCATGCGGTTGCGTTCTCCACGGTCAGCGATGTCTGTGTGGAGTTTTCTTTCGTGGCGGTCCAGTTGCCTGACAATGTATCGGGCCAGACAGTTGAATTTTCCAAAGTGTCTGCAACAATCGGTCTCAATGTGGTGGAATAGCCGGGTGGGAAGGTCGGGTACGACGGCCATGGTACCGCGGTCGTCCGTCTGCGGGTGGTGGAGGTGACTCTCCGGTGGAACGTCGTTCGTCGCGGATGTGAAGCCGTCGTGCTCTTCACGTTGTCCAGATCATCCTCGAGAATCCGGCCCTGTCTGGAGGGGAAATTCGGCGCCGGTGCCGGCGCGAACGGAACATCCGGATTAAGGGGCGAGCCACCCGTTTCGGCGAACACCGCATTCGGATCCAACGACGGGGTTTCCGTCGTGAACGTTTCACTTTCCGAGACCCATCGCAGGGTGTGGTTCGCCATCGGACTGGAGACGGACGGTGCAGCTACGTCGAGAACCTTCGAATGATGGCGTGCTGCTGCTGCATCGTCGGGCGGAGGAACGGTCGCCTCGAAGGCTTCGCTGTTAACGGGCAGGAGGGTCTCCAACTGTGGTGACACGGTAGTTTCTGATTCCAGAGGGCTTAAGGAAACACTTGGGAATCCATCTGTCGGAGCAGCAAAGTTACCGTCAGGTTGGAATGGTGCGAAAGCGGCGATCGGCGGCTGGGTCGCCACAACTGCTGGACTGATCAACGATTCGATAACTTCCGCGGCCGTCGGAACCGCAATTGGAACCGAGTCCTGTGATGTCGGCAGGACAGCACTGCTCGGAGAACCCGAGTTCCAATCCTGTTCGAACGGCGTGAACACGGTCGGCTGCGAAGTCCGCGGAGGGCTCGCAAAGGTTTGACTATTTGAGGAATCAAACAATTCAACGGTTGGCACTGACATTTCCGAGGTGACCGAACTCTCCGGAACGCCGCTCTTCGATGACGAGCCGAAATTCCAATCCAGACCGGGAAGACTGGTCGCCACCGGCACCACCAACTTCCTTGTGTCATTCAAGCTACTCAGAATGGTGGCGAACGAGAGTTCGGTGGCCGCCACATCGGGCTCCGGTAACGGCGACTCAGTTCCCATTGCCGTAGCCGCGGCGGCTGCCACAGCCGCGACCATATCGGTGTCAACAGCCAGCAAGTCAGGTGCTGTTGGAGGACTGCTCGTAGTGCTGCTACCGCTCTCACGGAACTGGTAGAAACCGAGCCGGCCTCGAGTGGTGGGCAAGAATGTTGAATGGTCAGCTGGAGTGGTCATTGTCGTGTCTAGTGGTACTCCATCCAACGGAGTAGCGGTAGTGACCGCAAGTTCAACTGGTGGGATGAGAGTTGTAGAACCCGGGCTGACCAGTCGAACAGTGCCGGTGGTGGTGGATGGACCCTCAATGATCTCTCCGTCCCCGCTCCCCGCACCGAGATCATCGACAGGCATGGCTGTTCCATTTATTTCGCCTACGGGAGCCGGTAACTGTTCGATCATGTCTGTGCCGTTTTCCATAGGGAGGAACTCCGGGAAGAGGTCAACTCCTCCACCGCCTGCGTTATCGAAAAGGTCTTTGCGGACGTTGACGCTGACGGCAGGTGGTATGGAGGTGTCCAGTGTGAGGTCTTCGACTGCTGCTGCTGCTGCTGCGGTGGTGGTGGTGGTGGTGGTGGTGGTGGAAGTCCAAGTCAGAGAAGGAACTGATACCTCAAGGTCGATGCCGGAAGTCGTTGCGGTGGTGGTTGTTATTGTCATTGGTGGCGCGTCCGTCGTGACGTTGTGGTGGTGATGGTGGTGGTGGACGGTGGGTTGTTTGGTGACGGCGCCACTCTTAGCACTTTTTTGAAGGTTCGAAAAGCTGTTGCCACTTGACGGACGGATTAAGAAATTGGCTAATGGTGCACCTGTAAACGTAAGACAGAGCGAGAGGTGAGGTGAAAGATGAGCTGATGAAGGCTCTCTCGATGGGGTATTTATGAGCGGCGGCTTAACGACCGTCGAGTTTTTATTATACACGGATGATAGATATCAAGCGCGGCGGACTGGCGGGCTTAATTTTGCATCAGCCAGTTTTACAACTTGGGTCGTTGAAAAAGATGGAAGCATCGTTAATAAGTCTTTTGTATTTTCTTGGAGAGGGTCGGGACAGTTATCTAATTTGTGTGAATCCTTGTGTGAATCACTAAGCTTGCGGTTCCCCTTGTCTTTCCCAATGATCAAACCGTAACCAAATAAATCATTAAACAGAAGCCCCAACCAATTTTTTTTATATCTACACATTTAAAAAATAAATAAATAAAATAAATAAATAAAATAAAATAGAAAAATAAAATAAATCGGAAATTAAAATAAATAATGTACATCAATGTCTCTTCTGCCTGCAATTTTTTCAATGTATGCCAGACGACAGCGGTATACATCTTTTTTTACACAAGTATGCTAGAATTTCTTCTAGTTATAATCGTTGATGTCTGTTTTAACATCTAAAGATTTTTCCCATTAAACCATTACAATTGCCACTAAACCACTCATCACGCATCAGAATATCTATTTTTATATTGCGTCTACACAACTGGCCACAAGATAGCGCTAACCGAGTCAAGTTATTTAGCTCGTTTCTCGCACGCTCTCCGAGGTAAATGGCGTGACTCGGGCAGCGCTATGTTGTGCCCACGTGTGTACAATGCATTAAGACTAACCTGTCGTATTGATTTTCTATCCTACGAGCTTTATTTCGGTCTCATTTATCATTTTTCGCCGGTTTTAATTAATTCAAAGTGACGAGCCCATATTTGAAGTAGACGAATGCGCTTTCTCATTGTTGTTATCGAAAGAGGGGGAAACTTTTGGATACCCACATACCTTGCTGACCAGAGGACTGCCCAAGCAGCACTGACATCATCGTGAGCCATAGCCCAACAAACACAATGCCCCATCCGCGCAGCATGATAAAACTACACAGTTACTGCAGCCGGACAATGGGCGCATCAAATCCTTCTCACAAACACCGTAACATGAGGTCCATTCACTGGCGCAACCGCGCAGGCAAAAATACCATCCAAGTCACATCCAAACATCCGGCCACAAAAATTGTCGACGCAAACGGCACACGATAGGACGCAGCACAATCTTATCAAAGATTTGTGCCTGCTGCAACAAATGTATAAGGAACCAACACCCACCCCTGAAAACCCGATCATATAATTAATCAGGCGTGCCGAAATTCCTTGCACAGTGTGAAATTATGGTATATGGGAGTTTAAAATGAAGTGTGAGGAATGATAGAGACCCGGAATAACGAGCGAGCGAGGGACAGAGAGAGGGAGAGAAGAGGAATTTTTGAACCGGTCAGGTGAAAGTGGTGGTTCGATTTGACGTGATGGTAGGAGAAGGTAAACGGTGGAAAAGAGAAAAATGTCCCGAGAGAGTGACAGACATGTGTCCAGCTCGGCTCTCAGACACAGAGGACAGGGCTACCGCAAGCTTGTGCATCGCTCTAGAGACTCTGCGCACTAGAGTAGAGAGTGACTGAGAGAGTGAGTGAGAGTGAGAGAGAGAGAGAGAGCAGAAAGATTCAGACCACTTGAAATTACAGGGGCATATTCTGGATACGCGATCGAGCAGAGCCGGATCGCGTGAGCCTCTTTCTCGGGTATGATGAGTGAGATTGATTGGTGGATGAAGGGACAGGGTGGAGCAACAGGTAAGGGCGCCGAGAGAGAGAGAGACGCTGACCACTTTCTCCTCTGCCTTACTTTGCATGTTCAGGTGAGCTTGGCGTGACGACGTGAGGCCCTCTTTATGCCATTTAAACGAGGCCTTTATCAGGTAGCGGAAATATTTTATGGCAGAGCGAGCCTTTGTCCATTTCATGCTACCGTGGCTCTTTTGTGTGACCCCGGTCTGCCCTCACGGGGATTACAAGTGTTATATTGGGGAGCAAACGATGTATTCGGTGTTTGTCCGCAGCTTTATGGCTGACTAAACAGAGCACAAAGTATGAACATTCCTTGGGAGTAGGAACACAACTGAAAAAGGCCGGGAAATTTTACCATGTAGCCACGCCGGCATTACTACAGTGCGTCGGTTTTTGACTCAAGCAACAAGCAAAAACACTGCATATCTGTGTCTGTCTGTGTCGTGAATCCTCCTTTTTTAAAAACTTAAAAAACCCCATCAAAATAATAAAAACCCTCTGTGCCTCCGTGGGTGGTTGCATTGCTCGATGTCTGAATACACTGTCTGCAATTATCTGCAACGGTAAAGTATTGATTTTGGAAAGACAAGAAATTAGTGAAAGTGAAAGGAAAGTACGACGGTAGCCGTCAATTAACCTTCTCACTCTATTTGCGGAGCTCGTTAGCGGAACGACAGCTAGACAGTTGATGGAGACAGCCGGTGGAGCGTGAGAAGCAGACTGGTATCGGGTGTCGGTATCAGAAATACATTGTCAATTTCCATCTTGCTCTCTCAACTCTCGCTATCATTTACTAGTACATTTCCCGGGTTCCGATTGAAAGCTCAGTATTACTAGTGAACCCCTACCGAGTATCTATTTGTTTCGCTATCTATGCATCTACTTATCTGCTGGTTCATCATAATAACATTTTCAAGCCTTAATGAGAAAGTTTGGTTTGCAACTACATCAGTAGTTGTGAGTGGTCGTTGTGAGTGGTCGTTGTGAGTGGTCGTTGTTCGCGTAAATTTAACTGTCGTCTGTCGTCTGTCACCTGACGTACTACCTCTACCCAAAAGAAAAGTCCGATCGATTTAAGTAAAAAGTGAATCATGTCAAAGTGAGCGTATCCGTTCTGGTTTGTCAAGCAAGGTACGATAATTAAACACCAATCCGTGCCAATTAATTAGGGCGTGTGGGTAGGAAATTGTGTGAAACTACAAACGTTAAAGGTACGCTAAAGGTAAACTAAAGAAAACTATAATAAGTTACAGTACAGTAAACTAGAGGTAACTACATTTGTATTACATTATAATGAAGGACTCTTCGATGAAAAGGAATCGATGAATACTTTTGAGAAAAACTTGATGATTAGAATCGTTGGTATTCCCATGTACTAACTAGTTTTAAAGTATTGTTGGTTTTGTTGATCTTCATTGGTGTTGGAGAGTGCAGGGCAATAAAATGGAATAACCCAAAGGTGGGCGACCACTAGGAGATCCACTACCAGTTAAATTTTTAGTATTCTTACATATATGTACATATATATATATATATGTTTGTCTGTCTGTTTGTCTGTCTGTCTGTCTCCCTGTCTGTCTGTCTGTCTGTCTGTCTGTCTGTCTGTCTGTGTCTGTGTCTGTGTCTGTGTCTGTGTCTGTGTCTGTGTCTGTGTCTGTGCCTGTAGGCATGCATATTTGACAAATAATCCTTTGACGCAACCTAAGGAATAACCACTTCCACAATGTACTACAGTTTTGTGGCAACGCCGGGAGTTTCTTGCCGCCTTCGCATATGTCTGTCGTTGAATTCCGGCACAAGAAGATGAGTCAGTCTCTGAAACATGGATTCAGTAAACAGTTACGAATAATACTAATTATGCTGACTGAATTAAGTGTAAAGATTTTTTTAACGTCTGTGGTTGTACTCTGTACCACATTTACCTGTTTTAAAGACCCATGGCCTTGCAAGACCTTGACGATGATGTAGCCTGGGACGCACAGCATCGATGCCAGCGCCATCATCCACCCTAGAGTGGATATTTGCCGTTGGTTGGAATTGACAAACTATTCCCATATTAAAGCCCTTAGACTTTTTACCTAGACCTTCCGACCAGGCAGGAAATATGTAATTTATGTCGGAGTACTCCATCGGGGCCCATGTGACAAGACTGAATATGAAAATCCCCTAAACACAGCAGAAACAATTTTAACTACAGTCAACGACAAGATTGAGTACACTGAAGGGTCCGGGGAATGGGCAAAAGGGACGGGCAGGGGGTGGTTTTCAAACAATCGAACAATCAACCACCTGATCGCCCCCTGCTCCGCCCCTTTTGCCCATACCCCGGACCCTTCAGTGTACTCAATCTTGTCGTTGATTGTAAATGCATTTCGATATAGCGCTGCACTGCACGCACTACATCTTTGGACAGAAAAATCGGGACGCTAAAATTTTCAAAAGGCAATTTGTTACCACAAGGCTGCAGGCTATACAGAAAAGTGCTTTGATTGAGGCAGAAATAATTGGCCACAAGATTACAGTGCGCAATAGAGATTGCACATATAGTCTTGTGGCCAACTTTTTCCGCCTCAAATCAAAGCAGCCGGCAGCCTTGTGGTAACCAGTTGCCTCTTGATAAATCGAACGTCCCGATTTTTCTGGCCAAATGTGTACATCTCTCATACAAACATTCTTACTGCGCACACAACGGGCGAAATGTACTTCCAACACCACTTGCACCACGGATTGATGCGATATCCAATCATCAGTTCGATGTCATCATAGAACTTGTCCGCTCCTTTTCATCAAAAACAAAAAACAGTGAGCAGATCGCAGCCCGGGTAAAAAGAAATACCAGGCAAACGCGGCGAGTTGAATCGGTCGGGTGGCAGAGGGCGCCACAAGTGTAAGCGACGGCGAATAAACGCGTTGTTTACGCTTTAAACTTGTGGCGCCCTCCGCCACCCGACCGATTCAACCCATGTAGCGATTTAACCCGCCGCGTTTGCCTGGTACATGATTACCGTAAGCGTAGCCAATGGCTATGCACTCGAAGAAGCAGAACCACAGCAAGGTCGGTCCAGAAGCGGAATAGTTGTCGAAGAGCTGGAAGACGAACATTCCGCCCTACAAAGACAAAACAGGTTTCTTCACAAATCCGAGAGAGCTCATAATGACGTGCGACTGACATTTGTGACCATGATGAGGCCGATCAAAAAATATACGAAGCAGACACATGCGATGAAGAACTCCCGGACATTTTTCCGTCGCAGTTGCGGATAGATGTCGCTGATGGCCGTCACAAATCCTTCCACTCCAACAAACTAGACAGAGAAACCGGTGAGCATACGAGAAGCCCACCCTTGAACCAGTAGATGAATGTACCCTTACCTCAGAATCGATTCCTAGGGTAACCAGCATGACGAAAAAAAGTACGGACCATAAGGGGGCCAAGGGCATCTGTGCGATGGCTTTGGGATAGACGATAAACGTCAAGCCTGGACCGTCCAGTGCTAAATCCTTCACATCCACGCCCTGTTCATGCGCCATAAAGCCCAACACAGCGAATATGACGAACCCGGCAAAAAAGCTTGTGAAAGAGTTGACGGTGCAGAGGATTAGACAGTCTCTGCAAAACAGCAAGCTTCCTTAACACTGAAAAAGGGACTGTCCTATAGGACGGTTAGTCTGGCATGACTGTTACTAGAAAGACGTTCTAGTAGAGTCAGCTAGACGTTTGCCAAAACAATGTGAAATAATGACAGAAATGTCAAGGCGCGACTACGGTATGTGGAGATTCGGGCGGGGGAGGGGGGGGGCACAGACCGACCTGTAACAGTTGTGATGGAATTTGTTGTAGGAGCCCATCGCCACAATGGTGCTGGTACAGATGGCGTAGGAAAAGAAGATCTGTGTTCCGGCATCCATCCACACTTTACCTAGTTATCACAACAGCCACGACATATATTGTGTCTCTTGTAAGTATGAACGATTATATGCCGTACTGTCAGCTAGTCGTGTGAAGTCAGGATAGACGTAATAAATGATGCCGTTAATGGCGCCCGGAAGTGTGACTCCCCGGATGAAGAGGATGAAGAGCATTATGTAGGGTGCAGTAGCGGTAACGTACACCACCTTAGAGCTGGACTGGGTCCCCTTCCAAATGATGAAGTAGCAGAGGATCCACGACAGCAGCAAGCACAAGGCCAGCTCCCAGACTACGTCTCCCATCGTGTCAATTCCGGAGGAAAGTTTCAATACCCGATTTCTGCAAAAAACGCTACTATACTTCTGTAGTACACTGAATGTGTAGTGATAAACTCTGCAAATGTAGGACTAGTACTTACCTCCAGAATTCAGCTGCCGCGTCAACCTTCGGAAGCATTGGCAAGGTGACGTTTCCCACTAGGTGCAGAAGAGTCGTTGTTCCACTTAGGTCCGTACTCAGGGTGAAGGCGTCTTGTGTTTCCGGCGAATGCGTTTCCTCCAGCTGACTTGTGTTCCGACCAACGACGCACCTTTCAATGCAGAAACCTTAGCACAACCCACGAGCTGCACGGACCTAATAGCTACGGTACAGGCCCTATAGGGGCACGTTTGTAAAAGGTGCACTGCACTACCGCACTGCGCTGCCGCACTGCACTGGCGCACTGCACTGGCGTACTGCACTGCCGCACTGCACTGGCGCACTGCACTGGCGCACTGCACTGGCGCATTGGACTGGCGTACTGCGCTGGCGCACTGCACTGGCGTACTGCACTGAATCAGAATCGGCCCTTCCGGTTAAATTCCTCTTCAGTTTTTCATAAAAAGACATAAAATTGACTTAAATAAAAGATAGCATAGGTACAACGTTCGACGTGGAACAACTCCGACGAAATAATAGAATGTAGAGTGCTCATCCATTCCCACTCAAGATTTTGGACAACGGTTGGGCACATCTCAAAATAGTTTAGTACAAACGAGAAGAGTTTATAGTTAAGTTTCGGCGGGAAATATGCTGCTTCTCTCCGGTTCAGTTTTCTCTCCTCTCTCCTCACAGATCAACTGCGCACATTCCACCATGTGCTCTTCGATGATTCAAAACCACTTTTTACTGTGGGGCAAGAAGAGTGCCGACTGCACAATCCATTTACAAGGTAGTTATTTTATATCTTATTAAATACTCACCATTGAAAGTTTTTGTCTCTGTTCGCGAAACTATGGGCGGGAAATTGACCGGAGGGGATGATTGTGATCCAGATTCAGTACAGTGGGGCAATATGCTGCAGCAGTGCAGTGCGCCAATGCAGTGCGCCAATGCGGTGCGCTAGTGCCGTGCGCAGTGCGGTGCGTCAATGCAGTGCGCCAGTGCAGTGCGTCAGTGCACTGCATGTTTTATAACGTGCCCCCTATAGGGCGTTCTTACTGCGCTGTGTTCCAGTAGTTGCCGCAGGTGCTCCATGGCAATTCGGAAGTTAGTGATGAGAATAGATAAAAAAATACCCACGCGAGGATGATGATGTAGTAAATATTGAGAAGTGTCACAATGACCACTGTCCCATAACCGATACCTAAAGTAAAATCGAGCATGTTTTCTTACTATTTGCAAGCCAAACTTGATCAAACCGTTATTGTAAGTTACTGTACGATAGAAGCGCAGTGACCTTTGAACAATGGTATCATCCGCCAGACCGTCAACGTCCCCTCGCTCATAAACTGGCCCATCGCCACTTCTAAGAAAAACACCGGGATTCCCGCCAGAAACGAGCAGAGGAAGAACGGTATCAGGAAGGCTCCTGCGAAGAAGAATGGGCATGCGTAATTATGTGCTGCCGATTTTGAGTACATTTTATTCGATATTTAGGTAATCCACTTACCGCCACCGTTTTTGTAGGCAAGTGACGGAAATCTCCAAACGTTTCCGAAACCTGGAAAAAAATACAGTTAAAGAGGCCGCATGACTACAGGCATGGTCCACGACCAATACAAGCATGGTCCAGAACCAATACAGGCATAGTTCACGACCAATAAAGGCATGGTCCAGGCATGGTCCACGACCAATACAGGCATGGTTCACGACCAATACAGGCATGGTTCACGACCAATACCGTAGCAAAATCCTTTGACATACCGACAGCATAACCCAGACACGCCATCAAAAAGTCCCATTTTCCCGGCCACGACTCGCGTTCGTAATCCGCGTTGGGATGAGACAAAGATTTGCGCTTGTCTTTGACGGTCACCACCAAGCCGTCTGTAGTTGCGCCATTCAATCCCACTGCGATCCCATTCAGTTCCTCCTTCTCCAGCACTGCCGCAAATGCAATCTCGTAATCCGGCGACAGGGACTCTTGTCGGTGAATGCGCGGGGATGAGTCGGAAGGACGGCGTTGCAGCCGATCCGGCACGATCAAATTGACCAGCGGGAGACTTTCCCGTTTTTTATGGTCCATTTTGTGGAGGCGCGTTTTTTGTTGCCGCGAAGTCCCAACCGCCCTTTTGTGATTCGGACGGAAGCAAGGAAGAGCAAACCTAATGTCGCTGGGGAACACTTCTGCCGCTTGTCCTTCATCATCATCATCATCCCTAGCCGTATGTTAGGACGTCTGGATTGTCAAAATGAGAAAACAATCTCTGCATGAGTATCACTTTCGCGCATAGAGGTTAAATGAAGCGCACATGCGCCGCCGAGGAAGAGCAAACAAATTGGCAGATCTCTATCACGCCTCGACTTGGCCTTTCGCTGTAGCTACTGGCGCGTTTTATAATGGAAATTGTGATGGAGGAAGAGCAGCAGAATTACTGGACCGAGAGATCGCTCTGCAATATACAGCGATTGCCTATGTGTTAGAGTTTAATATCTCAGAAAGCAGCAGACAGGCAGACTGTACAGTACAGGCAAACAAACAAACAGCCTCGTGGAGTCGACGGAAAGAGTTTTAGAAAATGACAAAAATAATTTGAGTCACTCCAAAAGGTGCACTGCTTAAGGTTGCGCATTACTAGTGACAAGAATTCAAATTCGTCCGTTGATTATAAATCAAATAGCACAATGTGTGACATTAATGTAAAAACACTACTCGTGCAGGAAAGAATCAAGTTTTAAGCTACACTGATAGAACGCTAGGAGTGCAAATACATCAGGTCAGAAAACAGCCGAGAGAGCAAAGTTATTGGCCTATTTGACAGGTGGATGGACAAAATTTCCACCGATGTGCTACCCATTTATTTCTTTTGTCTAGTAATGTCCCGTGTGAAAATTTCGCTGGAACGGAGCTTGCTGAGCGGGGTTGGAAAACTGACTGTGTGACCGGGTCCGTGTGGTCGAACTGTGAGTCAAGCCGACGGTGGAGTTTTGCACCTGGTTGCCCGGATGATGCGACGACTGAGCCAATCCCGGGCTGAACAACGACGACATCGAGAAAGGGCCTAGATAAAAGATCCAATCTTACTACTAAATACAAGTTTTAGTAAACAAAATCACTGTTGCAGCTACTAGTTGTAAATGGCGGAATAGAACAATTCACCTGTGGAAGTGATCACTGACTGTTGATGGGGCTGGAAAAACTCTGGACCCGGTAGGGATGCAACGAATGCGGATCCACTCCCTATATGCTGGTGAGTCTGAGCCTGGTTCGCGTAGTTGTTGGGGTTAAATGCCTGTAAATTCAACAGAGAAAAACAAAATCTGACAGGGGCAAACCGAAATGCAGATTAACGTCCATAGATACAGACAATTAGTGAAGGTAGGCAAACAGACAGCCAGTCAGACCCGTGCACGCATCACACATGGCAACCTGATCACGTACTGATTGATTGTCATGTGAAGCCCGCGTTCGTTGTGCGACACTCGGTTGCTGCTGGGCCACCACTGGCTGCGGAGTCTGCGGCTGCATGTAGTATTCCAGACCTGACTGGAAGGCGGAAAGGTCAACGGCGTTTTGCACGTACTGTTGTTGTTGGTCCATCCATTGGGCAGGGTGGGAGGCGACGCTCGAAGTGGACTGTGAAGAAAGACACAGAATAGGTTTTGCATTAATTTCATCGATCCAGGCAAATACTTCTGGTTCAACACACTTCCGCTGCGAGTGGGTTTCAGTTGCAGGCATGTGTGATGCCGAACTAATCGCCATGACCGAATATGAATCGGAGTCCACTGAAGCAGACAAGTCCGATATGAAATAACAGATTGTTTCTTTTTTGCGGCAAGTCGAATTGAATCAGAGCTCGGCTTGATTGATAAAAACGGGGCGTCTAACGAGCCAGAAACTTGCAGGGAGGTTCGACCAGGGGACTTGGTAATCTCGTCGCTCACAGATGTTTGGACTGCGCGCCAATAGCGGCCTCACTTGTCAGACATTCCTTTTTCATGTTTTTTTTACTACTATTCTCATTTCTTCTAGCACGTGTCACCTTGTTCCTGCCTGCCTGAGTGCTTGTTATTTTCAGGAAATTTGTTATTCACCGCTTTTGTGTCTATTTGTGGCAGCTGTTGTCTGCCTGCCAACCTGTCTGTCTGTCTGTCTGTCAGTCTGTCTGCCTGCCAACTTGTCTGTCTGTCTGTCTGTCTGTCTGTGTACATGACTCTCTGCCTGCCTATTTCCTGAGTGGATTTGAAACCTAAAGAGAACAAAACCGGCACCAGGCACACCATCCAATGGCCGAATACTTTATTATTTTGTGCCTCAAAGCAAACGAACCAAAAGGCGAAAGTGACTTTGATATCATCTCGCAGCGCTTTCGCCTCACACATACAAGCACTCTCATCATCCTATCACTCAGACAAGGGAGTGCGATTTTACGGAAAGGAAAAACAAAAGAGGAGAAGTGATAACAAAGGGTAGAACAAAGAAAGAGACTCAAATCAAAAGATATCATCGAGAGCCTACATTTTCCAAAAAATCCATCAGTGTAGTAAAAAAAATTGTAAATATGGGGGAAAGCATTCGGCCATCGGAGCGCGGCTGAATACCACAGTGTAACCCACGTCTGCACTACAAACTCATGAGATACCGTACCGCTCGGTCCACGGACGATTCGCGTCCCTTCTTCGTGGGCGGTTCCCAATTTGAATCCTCCTGCCCCTTCTTAGATCGTTTCTTCGACCCGCTAGAAGTGGATGCAGACTGCACAACCTAACGAGAAATACTGTTTAAAAAATGTGATTTCATACATAGACATAGTCAGAAGACAAAGAGGCTATGATATTTCAGTATTGGGCAATGCCAATGCACACAAACCTGCAGCTGAGACTGGGAAGGACCAGGGCTGAGCGCTTCAAACTGCGGCGTAGCAGTCTTCTTCTGCCGCCCACGCCGCGGAGTCGGTGGAGTGGGCGCCGGGGAAGGCGGGAATGGAATCGGCTGAGGTGTCTGCGGGAGATACTGCTGCTGCTGCGTCTTTTGTGACGAAGATCGGATGGCAGGCGCAGTGTACGTCTGATGCTGCTGCTGAGCACTCCCCGGTTTCTGGGCGCGTTTGGCATGTTCCGCGACGACAACGGCATCAGCCAACTGGCGTCGCAACATGGTGATGGTTTCTTGAGCATCCTTCTCATTCTTGGTCTTGGCCGCTTGAATGCGCTCAATCTCCCGCGAAGATGCACCTTGCAGTTCGATAATCTGCTGACGGTAGGACTCTGTCTCCTTCTGGGACCTGAAAACCATTCACAGTTCCATACGGTTCTTCCCAGCACAAAGGTAGCACAAAAATCCTACTCCTTTACCGAACGTAATTAGCCCGGAAAAGCTCCAGCTCAGCCTTCACCGATTTCCGTTCCTCATCAATCTTCTTGGCATGGTCCAAATAGTACGTGGCCAGTTTGTCCAGCGTCTCCAACCGTTCCGCCTCCAGAGTCGATGCGCAGAAATACGCGCGAATCCAAGCCGCGACCCGAGTTTCGAGCAGTTCTACCTTTTTCTTCTCTGCCGCCAGATCCAACCGACTCTCCTCCAGATCGAACCGCATCTCCAAAATTTCGTCATGTGCTTCTTTCATCATTTCCTGAATCTCTTCGTCCGAGGTGTCGGCCTCCAAATCGTCTTCATCCACCTGGGAGGAAACAACTAAATTGTCGTATGCTAATCTGAGTTTTCCATCAACTTCGCCTATTTCAGTTTCAGTGAACAGAGCGACTCAAGAGTACAGTGCATGCTGTAGATACCTGCGCAAATTTATTGGAAACCGGGACTCGAGTAGGGCTCTTCATAATGATCTTGGGTGGTAAGATAATGGGCGGCGGAGGAAGCGGAGTGATCTTCTGCAGGACCTGTCGAACGTTGTTGCGGCTCCCGGCGGCGGTACCTCCCCGAGTCAGGGGCAGTGTCGTGGCGCTAGAGGTAGAGGCCACCGGCAAAACATTTGACGCGGTTTTTGGTGGGCGACCTCTCGCCGGCGGCTGCACAGCTCCACTTCGGTTTGGAATGATCATTTCTCGACCTCCTAGTTTAGCTGAAGCGCAAACAAATATTGAAAACGATCACCCCAAATAGACATACTACAAGCTCCACCAGTATCAAGGTGCTCCTACACACACACACGGCCACAATACTAGTATTCAGCTCACCGACCGAGGTACGGCTACTGTGGTAGAAATGCGATATAGAGCCACAGTAATGCGTGGAACTACTGTACTGAAATCGCAATGGCAGTTTGTGACTGTCATTGCGATTTGGCCCTAATTCTGTCAGCTAAGTATTATCGTCATGAGTTTAGCGGAGACCGAATAGAAAAGAATCCTACCCGTAATTGCAATGCCTGATCGCGTAGATGGGACACCACCGGCCAATCCTTTCCCAGCTCCAACACCAGCAGCCGCAGTTCCATATCCCGGAGTAGGATAAAGCACCTTCGAGGGCGCCGCGAGCAAGGTACTGAAATGCCTCTCCAAATCCGCTCCGCCCGCGTCGTCATCAGTCACGTTATCGGACTCGGAAGTGGAATTAGCGTGTCGCTTTCGCTTGCTACTGCGTCCTTTCCGCAGGGCTGTCTTCTTCGCGTCCGCCGACTTCTCCCAATCCCCATCACGGTCTGAATCATCGGGGACGTCTTCGCCTTCACTGACCGGTTCCTCCTCCCCTTCCACGAGAGCGGCGCGCTTCGATTTGGCAGGAGCCGCCTTAGGGAGGGTCAGTTTCACAATCGGCACAATGGTCTTACGAGCAAACAGCGACTTGTCTGATGCGACTCCTCCTCCCAGTGTAGCAGGCGCGGGAGCCAACTTTTTAAGTGGTTCTAAAGAATGGGGAGAAGGAATAAAGATTCAATAAGATACACTTCAAAACCATCATAGAAGATGAGAATTTCAAACCCGAGAATAGGGATGGCAAACACTAAAAGTTAAGCCACTAAAGCTTATAACGATTTCAAGTTTGGTTTCATTTAGCGAGTTTCAGCGCAAAAAACTTATTAAACTTAGAAAGTAAAGCCAGGAAATAGTTACACAAGTTATACTTTAATTTTATCCAATCAAATTAAAAACATTCATACTCAAATTGCTAACCTTTAAAATTCGGCACAGAGCTGTCCAGGAGGATCAATTTATCACCGGATCGGAAGTCCGACTGCCGATTAAAGTGTTTGATGCACAAGCCGTAATGCTCGTTCTTGGCCAGCATGCCCAGCATGGTTTTCTTGGTGTTGCCTTTGGCGGAATTCATGGCTTCCAACCATTTCCTCCGGTATAAGGGCTTCTTTTTGGCGTCGGGAAAGAGAAACACCGTCGCCGAGCTCTTCATGTAGTTCTCACATTTGGGGAAGATGCAAACCGGCTTCAGAGCCGCTGCGGGAGTGCTTGCAGCAGTGCGAAAAGTGCTTTGTGCGACCTTCTTCTGAATGCCGATTGATTTGGTCAATACGGAAGGTCCGATCCCTTTCGGTGGTCGACCGCGTTTCGTGGGCTGAATTTGCGGTGCCGCAATCTCTTCCGACCCTTCTCGAATGTCCTGCAAAAAATCAAAGAGTCACGTCTGAAAATGCCATAAATAAGTGGAAAATCACCGAGGTATATACCTGTACGCCATGAGTACGTGTACGTAGTCCAATGTTCCGCAGCATGCGTTCGCTGTCACCATGAGGCGATCGACGGCTGCCAACTTCCTCAGTCGACTGGAAGCTGTCTTCCGAGTGGGAACGAACTCGGCGATCGTCGGGAAAAGTGTCCGGCTCTTCCTTGATCTCCACAAGATCTAAATCTTCAATGGCGTTGGCGACCACGTCCAGGCAGCCCACGCTGGACGGCGAGAAGTACGGTGACTCAAAGATGTCTGGTCCGGGTATAAGAGGTCCAGCCACTTCCGCCATCATGTCGCTCATCAAACCGGCCACCTCCTGTTCAAGGGTGATTATCTCTGGAGAGGGGGATCGATGAGAAATCGTTCTGCAAGGAAAAACTTGTAAGGCACGGAGAGCAACCGAAGTATAACAGCAGAAACAAATCCATAACAGACGGGGATTACATTTGGTCGTCTTCCTGTTCCTCTCCCATCGATGCAGTAGCGCTCCGGTGACTTCCGGCCACTTCACTGTCGGCGTCACCCAAAAGGACCATCTCTTCATCATGTGAGCCATCCGATGCCAAGCTGTTACTGCGCATTGACAGATCCCGGCCATCAGTGGTGCCGGCTTCTTCGTGATTCGGAATATCAGCTGCCTGATGATCGGTAGTGTCATCCACCGCCATAACCTCCTTCTGCGGGTCAACCTCCTTCTGCGGGTCCACCGATTCTGCGTCTTTCTGAGAACCATCCGTCGAGGAGATGGGCGATCCCGGCTGTTGATCCATCGAATCGGGCAAACCTCTCAGCGTAAGTTCTTCGTTATCCGATTTGTGAACACCGGCAGTTTCATCTTTAACAGCGTTTTCGCTCTCGGCACTATCTGCAGGGGGCTGGACGGATTCTTTTCCCGACACAGATGGGACGGCGAATCGAATACAACCGACTGCGTCGAAAATCGAAAACAAAATTGTAAACCACAAACAATCAAACTCATTATACAGTAAGCGACAGGAAAAAGTTGAATGGAGGGTCCGAGCGATGGACAAAAGGGGCGGGGCAAGGGGTTAGATAAACACAATCAGTAAATCAACCGTCAAAGCTGCACCGCTTGTTTTGTAGTCACTGTAAATCATTTTAAAGTCACTGGTTGATTAGTTGACTGCGTTCAACTAACCCCCTGCCCCACCCCTTTTGCCCATCCCTCGGACCCTCAATCAACTTTTTCCTGTCGCTTACTGTACCAGATCATGGCTTTTTCACTCACCATTTTGATCTGCGTGGACAGCGCCGGGCTCGCTACGAAATTCAGATTGTCCTTCCACGTCTGGGGAAAAATTACGAAAATATGTTGAGTCATCAGCAATACTAGTACATGTCGGACACATCATTTAACTAACCAAACAAATACACGGGTGTCAACATTGCTTTGAGAGAAACGCACACTGGCAGCAGTTCATTTTCATAAGCCAATGTTCAAAATTAAACAAACGCTCAGCCCAGTTTTAGCCCAGCTGTGTGGAGTAAATACGATTAACTTTATTTAAAGGTTAACTTCCAGCGATCATAGACTCAATAGTAATGCTACTAATTCCAGAGGGGTACAACATTCACCTAATAATCGATCAATCAAGCACCGATTCAATTAGTGTAAACATTTCGATCTTTTAAGGTCCCCAAGACGTCCACCCTTGTTCATAGAAATTCCAATAATGATCAAGTTATTAGCAAACACATTTGAGATTTGGGGAGAAAAAAGCTGAAAGTAAGTTTATGGATTTGCAAGACGGAAGCGGCTTATCACCCTATTCTGTACTAAGA
>LRSR01003687.1:0-11393 GCA_001579985.1 Hypsibius dujardini
AATTTTGTCCGCGGGATCGCTTCCCTGAAGCAGTGGAACCGCAGATGGTGCATGATAAGCGCCACCTGTCGGCTTGACCGGTAAGGCATACAGGGAGTGCAACTTTCGGATTGATGTGCGCCACCCGCCCTCCTTCGACAAGTGCAAACATAATGTCAGAGGCCTGTCTGAACTCTCTCTCTCTCTCTCTCTCTCTCTCTTGTGGGTGAACACCTTGTCACCCTGCCTGACGATCAAAGCGACCATGCAGGGAAAAGAGGTTCTCCGAAATGACTCATAGTCATACAACATACACAGGTACACACACGATCAATTCGCCTTGCTGCTGCTGCTGCTTGGTGGGTTTTGTTGGTCTCTCGTTTGATGGACACGAAATTTCTATACCATTTTTCTCTTTATCTATTGATCCGTTAATTTATACAACATCATGCAGCAATTATGGTGCTGACTTGGCGCCTACACAGAAATATCGTCGATTGGGTACCCGGGTACCCGTGCAGGTAGTCTGTGCATCTAATTGACAGTCAGAGAGAAAAGTTCACAAGCTTATCCCGAAACAACTCGCTTTACTGTCGAGATATGATGGCTTTAGTAGTATCTTCCAGCATGTGACGTAATTGGCCCTGATGGTACCCTGGTATAAACATTCCCGTGCTATCTGACACCGTTCCTTTGTCCCCCTTTAAATCATCTGCAAATGTCTGTGGCTATCTCCCGTGGATGGACTATTCGTGGATTGGTATGACCCGGTCGCAGATGTCAGGTACGGTTAATAGAGCTGATATTGACCGAGATACGACAGTTTACAAAGGGTTCGTCGTCTGGTGGAAATCGGGCATGCACCGTGAACCCTCCATTGATAATGTTTCGTAGTGTCATGCTGAGCTGAACAGAAACGGAAAACTCTTTTTATACAGACGAGATTGTTTTATCGTGTGGCAAAGTGGAAACAAAGTGTCAGGCAATTAACGATTAAAAATTGCGGTTAACGCACGCGCGGATCTTGACAGATGTTGCGAGGATGACGATTGTCTTGCGACGATGACGACTGTCTTGTCTTTGAAAATCCCCGCGAGCCGCGAACTCCGGAGTGCGAATGGTGTTGGCGAAACACTTTTTTTTAACGTTTATATTTTTGCTCTTTTTCCGACACTTGCATACTCGATATTCGCTTACACATGTACGCACAAGCTCGGAGGGAGAAATTGTCTCGACCGGTCGCGGATAAACGAACAGAACCATCCACTCTCTCTCTCTCTCTCTCTCTCTCTCTTTTCTCTGCTAACGACCGAGTTAGTCTGCGATCAATTACGCATATGCAGCTACGTATATTTGTTATGTTACTGAGGCATACAATTGTCCATTGGCGACATGCAACACCAAAAATGCAACTCTTTCGAGTTTGAAGCTCACGAACCCAGGGCGAGAGACGCGTGAGAGAAAGAGCGAAAGAGAGACCGAAAAAAGAGAGAGCTTGTTCGTTTTGACGGAGGAGAGAGACGAAAAGGCAATCGGAGAGCGAAAAGTGATTGTTCGTGCACAATTTGTTGTTGACGACGACAGGGCGAGAGAGGGGATTTTCTCTCGCGAGCGTCGCAGTATCCGTTACACGTTTTTTTGCCTCTCGTTTCGATATTATTATTGATGTTGCTGCTGCCCACACCAACGCAAGTCTCGCGACTCTTTTCTAGAAGATAAATCAAACTCTTAGTGGACACGTGAATTATAATTTTTCCCACACACGGATCTACGTACTGGGAAATCTTTGCGCAAAATGACCCCTCCGTTTTTAGATGAAAATATGATGCGTTCGAACAACATTATGAAATGGTCTGGAAAGTCGCAGTTCAAGTCAGGTGCGTTGGTCCTTAATGCTTAGTTGCGTAAATGATATTACAATTGTTTTACAAAGTATAGTTTTTCCTTATAGCAACGGGGACAACGAGCCCATGGATTCATCCACCAGGAGCACTACAAGGAGCTCATGTTGCCTATCTAGTCAAGGTATAAATAGCAGGGTGACGAGCAAAGCAAACAGACAGACAAGCAGTCATACTGATAGACAAACAGACAGACAGGCAGGCAGACAAACAGACAGATAGACAGACAGACAGGTAGACAGACAGACACAGACAGACAAGCAGACATACTGATAAACAAACAGGCAGGCAGGCAGACAGGCAGGCAGACAAACAGACAGATAGACAGACAGACAGGACATATTAACATGCATATAGACAGGCAGGCAGACACCAAGTGGATAGAAAGAAAGAATATTGGTTAATCGTAGTTGTTTTTAGTTTCTGGGATGCACGGAAGTGGATCAGGCCAAAGGCATGGAAGTGATCAAAGCGGGGATTCGGAAGATGAGAGTAAGAGCTGGGTTGGGCCGTGAATCACGTTTTATGTTTATGATTCAAACCGTGAGCAGCCTCCGGTTTAGTGAACTTGTCGTTTATTTATGTTTCGCTATTGAAGCCAATATTAATGCATACGCTTATGTGTATCCATCTGACTATAATTTGCAGTTCAACTCTCACGTCAAGCGGTCGGAGGGCTCTAAAATACCGAAGGTTGAGCTGACCATCTCCATTGATGGAGTGGCCATTCAAGACCCCAAAACAAAGGTAGGACGAACACGATTTGCATCACACACACACACCACTTTACCAGAGTCAGCGATAGATCACGGGCATTACCGACAATGCTGCCGTCGTTGTTGATACAGAAAATATTACACCAGTACCCGCTCTATCGGATTTCCTTTTGCGCCGATGACAAGGCGGAGAAACGCTTCTTTTGCTTTATCGCCAAGGAGGACAATGTCTCAGCGGAGCATCGATGTTTTGTCTTCGTCAGTGATCGGCTGGTGAGAATCTGTCTGTCTGTCTGTCTGTCTGTTTGTCTGTCTGTCTGTCTGTCTGTTTGTCTGCCTGTCTGTCTCTCTGTCTCTCTGTCTGTTTGTCTGTCTGTCTTTCTATCCGTCTGTCTGCTCGGCGATGTGCCTGTCAATATACGTGATCGATTGGTCTGGGACTGGTCTTATATCACTAATTTAGAATTCGTCGATTTTCAGGCGGAAAATATAACATTGACCATAGGACAGGCTTTTGACCTGGCCTACAGAAGATACCTGGAGACGTCCGGTCGGGACCTGGAGATGCGGAAGCAGTTGTTGATACTACAAAAAAGGGTACTTGACCGTCTGCTCGCTAAACAACGCGTTTCGACTTTCTCCACTCGAAACGAGGCTGTTGACTGCTGCACCGCTTCTTGTCTTATGTCAGCACACCACTTAAAAAAGCGAGGGTAATACCATCCTGTCTGTTGTCTGTGTTTTTCTACAGACCAAGTTACTGGAACAGGAGAACAGCAATCTCCGGAGTCGCGTCGCGGAGCTGGAAGGCGTCGGCTACGATCGGTCCGTCGCAAACGGCGGTTCATCTGGAACAAATGTACGTGACAGGTTTTTTTTCTGAAAAGAGGCTTATAGCTGAATTGCATAATGTAGTATTTGTGCCTCGCCGCGAGCGCACAGAGAGGTAAACATGAAAAGCAGGGGTTGGTCAAGTTACGCGTGATGAGTATGGCATTTTTAAATGGGTCTTACGCTTTTCGACCGCTTTTTTAGGCTTGCATGATTAACCGTAACGAGTCGGTAAAGACGTGCGCGACATGGGGAGGGCTAGTGTCTGTAGTTCAGCTGTTGCACGTCTGCTTTAATGAATATATCGCGCCTGTTTAATTGCCCGTTGTCTGCCTTTGTCCTTGTCTGTCTGCCTCTTCGCCTGTCGCTCAAACTGTGTGTCTATCTGGTTATCTCTATCTGTTCATTTGAATATTTACTCTGTCTGTCTGCCTGCCTGTCTCCCTATCTGTCTGCCTGCCTGTTGGTTTCTCTGTCCGACTGTCTGTTTTCCTGCTCCGTTTTATCTAACCACATGTTGTCTGTCTGACTGCCTATATGCCTGCTTATCTTTCTGCCTGTATGTCTGTCGTCCTGCTCTGTTTTAGATAATTATCTGTTTGTCTGTATAGATGTCTATAACTCTCGCCTCATTCGACCGCAGTTTGTGCATTATGTAACAGTAAACGTAGAAAAGGAGTTACAACATCGTTCCGCCGGCCTCCAAATCTTGATTATTTATATTTACTTACAGAGCCGAGCAGAATCTCTGGAGGACTCCACCCTACCGGTCACGAACGGGCACGGGCTTATCCACCATAACGGGATTGTATTTGGTGCTCCACACGCGGAAACCTTCAACCATTCTACGGGTGGCTACACGAATGGCCACCACGAAACGTCCAGATGTAGGAACCCTAAATACACGACTATGATATTCCGTCTTCTTCCAGTTTGCTCAGTGCGCGATATTGAAACTGTTACTTATCAATTTCAGTGCAACCTCCACCGCTTCCTCCGCGGCCAAAAGAAGGCCTTCCGCCAGCGCTCAATGGCGCACCCGCGGACTTGATTATACTGGACCCATACGCTGTAACAATGACCGCGGAGGAGGATCCTTTTGGGGACTTTCATAAGCTCTTCACTGGTCCGGGAGTGAATCAGTCTGGCGGGTCGAACTCCTCCAACTCCACTGCACAACTTGATGACGCTATTCTGAGAGTGGACAAAAGGATGTTGGAGATGAAGGTAAGCTAGGAGGGTGGACTGTCTGTCGATTCTTTGCTCCCATGTCTTGTCAAGGACATCCTCGTCGTCTCACCGCCTTCCTGTCGGTCTCTTCACCTGCCCGTCGATTTTGTTTATCCATTCATCAATCTATCTGCCTGTCTGTTTGTCTGTCTGTCTGTCTGTCTGTCTGTCTGTCTGTCTGTCTGTCTGTCTGTATGTCTGTTTGTCTGTCTGTCTGTCTGTCTACCTATCTCTCAGAGGAATGTTATAAATTTGCTTGTCTTTCTGGATATCTGTCTGGATGTTTGTCTATACACTGTTTGTGTTCGTGCTTGTCTGGTCGTCTGGCTGCTTTCGGTCATGATATTTGTGTCTGTTGCCTATATGTCTACTGTCTGTCTTTCTGTCTGCCCGTCTATTTGTTTATCTGCCTGTCTGTGTTACTCCATTCTTTCGTTTAAATGCCCATGTGTTCATGTCTGAAGACGAGCAAGCGGCGCCAATTCGCATCGCATCTTTAATTTCTTGAACATGATGTCCCTAATTGCTTCGCGCCGCCTGTTCCTCTTAGAAGATCACCATATAGTCAAGTATCACCGTGTTCATTCACACATTTCCCCTCCTCGTTGTAGGAGGGCTTCACACGCGGTCTGGTTTTTGGCAAGGATGACTTCTCCCTCGATGCATTCGACCCACTGGCCAAGAACAGCGACACTAGTCATGCCTAAATTTATTCGACGGCCACCACCTTGTTGATAACGCCGTCGATGATCCGCGCCCGCGCGTAAATCACAAGATCCCGCCATTCCGCGAAGTCGTCCCACATCACAACCGGAGAGACAAACAGCAACAGTGTAATCGCTCATTACTAATGGGTGCTCCGCAGCAACCGGCTTCTCCGAGGTTTCCACCACCAGTGATATCACGTTGTCTCTCCCTCTTAAATAACATTATATATATATATATATATGTATACGAGTAATACGCGTGTGGAGAACTTGCGACGAACGCGACGACGCTGTGCGTTGTTTTTTCTGCTTCTCCCTTCTTCGGCATTTTGTAATTAACGCGCTGATGCCTAGGACAACGACATCTGTGTGTGTCCCCTCACATGAGATGCTTATTATAATATATATATATATTTTTATGTTAGTCGCGCTGTAGCAAAAGAGCTGCACCACCAAACGCACCATAAAACCGAATCTGCTGATGGATGGCCACCGGAAGAGTTCTATTCGAAAGTATGAATCTGTTATAGAGTGCATGTTGTCTGTCTGTGTCTGAGTCTCGCCATGTCAGAGAGAGAGAGAAGTCCTACGTCAACAAACTCGCCCATGCCGGGTCCAAAGGAGAGGGAGATGACGTAGGTCTCTCCCTCCGTCCGACAGTTATGTCTGTTGCTTGTTGCTGTCCCAATGGGTAGAAAGATGCAAGAAGCATCATCACCAGCACCAGCGTTGGGGAGCTATTTTTAAAAAAAACCTCAATGTAAACCAAGGGGCATTTTAATAGTGTGTGGCTGAGCACGCAGGCCGCGTCTTTGGTGTGTGATGAGAAACTTCTCTTCCGCAGAAGTGAAGCCACCGTCGTCGTCGTCGCCGTCCGTGTAGTAGCCTCTCTAGACCGTCTCAGTTAGTTAGACCGTTCGCTCTTCTTCCCATAGCTCCACTCGGTAATCTCGAGCGCGTTCCTTCCACCGGCGGCACAAAGTGTTTTTAAATGTGTGTGTGTGTCTTGGATGAGCCGTTGGAAAAGTTTTGACACGTGAATTGACGCGACGCTCTGAGGGTTTGATCTAGTTTTGAAAGGACGTTTTTTCTCTCTTGAGGATTGCGATACGTGCCAGGGCTTGTGATCCGTCGTCGCTCTTGATGGTGTGAAGCGTCGCATTTTTGACTGGGTTTTTTTACGGTGCTGGAGTGAAATCGTTTGTGCTGGGAGAAGCTGTGCTATTTGGGATTTTATACATGACCCCGAGAGACGTCGACCCTGGCAATATCGAGAGCTCCGTAAGTACCCGTAGGGACCGCAGCGAGTACCCGTAAGGACCGCAGCGAGTACCCGTAAGGACCGCAGCGAGTACCCGTAAGGACATGCCGTCAGTGAGTACTCCGAGCTTTCTCCTTACGCTCCACGATCAACCACAGGGTGCCTCAAAAGAAAGGGAAAATATCACAAGGCATCAAGGTTGATGATTGTCTCGATCCCATTCCCAGAATATGTCTCGAACTTTCTTTGGGTCATCATTAAGGTAGTGTTCACAGCTTTAAAATGAAAAATGGGGAGTGACTCCAATCAATCTCAGGGGGCGGAGCTTTGAGGAAATTCTGGAGAGGTTATGCAAGTTTTTCTACAATCCTCTTCGAAAAATGCTTTTAGCTCCGCCTCTGATCTCCGAAAAATATCTGGCTGATGCAAATCGATTTCAAATTGAATGTTTAATGGGACGAGGTAAAAACAATACATTTCCACACATAGGCAGAATCGCAAACTTCACAGGCACTGCTAGTGGCTGGAGTTAGGACACAATCACGTTCTTCGCGTATTAGTACTGAAGAGATTTGATTGGTGGCAGACAGGCAAATGTCCATCCCATCCGGCTGGGTTCTCAAAATTTATTATTATTTTTTACTTGATCCACTCAAAATCAAATGCATTTGCCCTATCCGCTGCGAAACGATGAAACTTCAAAGTCAATGTCTGCCAAATTCAGCTGTGAGGAACCATTTTGTGTAGAATGTTGCTCCTTCTCGCGAAATGTGCCGGTCTGTTTTACAAAATGGGTTGGAAAATCCTCTCGCGAACAAACCAACCGCTAGATCGTTGACGCATTGTATTGGAGTAACAAAACTTCTGGTGAGAGCCAAGAGTTTTGGGAAGAATGCAGAGTAAAGTATCCATGTTAAACGGCCTTTTGTTTTTGGCACATAAATACGTTTGTTTCGGTGTTTCCCCACTGAGACCGCAGAACAAACAAAGACCATTATCATTTGATCAATTTCGATGGGTTTCGATGGGTTTTGATGGGTTTCGATGGGTTTCGATGGGTTTCGATGGGTTTCGATGGGTTTTGATGGGTTTTGATGGGTTTCGATGGGTTTCGATGGGTTTCGATGGGTTTCGATGGGTTTCGATGGGTTTTGATGGGTTTTGATGAAACAGAAACAGAAAGAGAACGCCTTACTGAAACACCGAAACAACGAAGCGGACACTAGATTTTTTTTTTAGACGGACATTTTTACTGCGTTTTTACCTGAATTGTTCGATGGAATTTTGGTCTCTTATTAGGAGTTTCACATCAGTTCTTCTCTTTTGAGCGAGGTTTTCTGTCTGATTGATATAATACTTCAGTGATGAAAGCCTTTTTTTTTACTTGTAGCTTCATCAAGTTTGCCTAATAAATAATTATACGCAAGCGACTAGAATAAAATAATGTTTTTTTTTATCAAATGTTTGTTGTTTATATATAAAATATTATGCGCTACATGCAAGCTTTTCGCCGTTTTTCTTGGGAACCTTTGCGTTTCACAGAATAAGTAGGCGTTTTGAAAAGTCTTTTTGTTTTGACCACAATCTCGAAAGTTAATTGGCATTACACGCCGGGGGTACACATGACGTCAATCCAGTCAATCGGCGCCACGACCAGGGACCGAAACCACGCGCAGTCAAGGTCATATACCCTTCCTTTCTGTAAACCAAAAAAGTCCTGACACAGCGACATATTAAAAACGTGTGGTCCGCCACTCTTCTCTCCTTTCAGGCAACTCCTGCTGCTACGTAGTGCTCGGATCGCGGGGTGAGAATCGAAGCACACAGCTCGCCGCCGGAAATAGCACGTGTGTGTGTGTGTGCAAGCGCGCACGTCGTTGAAGGGAGACGCTTAGGATATCCTCAAGTTGGAACGCTTACTCCAGTCGAGGTGGCACCCATAGTCGAAGAGTAAGCGACTACGACCACACCTTTCACGTCTTAAGTTTTTAATTATAACAATTGCAAACCCTGATATCAACTTTCTAATAATTATATTTCTGATAGTCGACTAAAAAATTAGTTTTTTTTTTTTGGTGAAAGTGTTTGTCATATTCTTGTTTTGTTATGTTCTAGTTTAGTTTAGTTGTGCCATGCCTATGAAAATATCTTACATTATCTTTTTACTGTTTTCCTTCGCAGACCAATCCATATGTTCAGTCCAGAAATGGCGCATGAGATAGAAGAGCAGGAGAAACATGCCGCAGCCTCAAAGATCCAAGCTAAATTTAGAGGTGAGTAATTGGTTGACTTACTTTCTCATTCGGGAAAGGCGACGAAGAAGAAATAAATAAAAGTCAACAACAAGTCTAAATTTGCTTGGTAATCAAACCGATTTATCACTCTTACCTGCATGTCACACACCCACACACCTACGTCATATGGTTCCTGTCTGTCGCCCATACAGAATACAAAGCAAGGAAGGAAACGAAAAATAACCAAGAGACCCTGTCGAAAAAAGCCGAGGTCGAGCCGTCCACTGCCTGTTCCCACGATGCCGCCGGCGGAGGCGGAGGCGGCGGCGGGAAGGGACCCAATTCCGGAGCACCGCCAAAACGCCAGTGACCGATCGTGGGGAGAACCCCGGAGAACCCCGGAGAACCATGCTTTTGTATTATAAACAGCCTGGATCTTTATATAAATGTAGAGAGAGAGAGAGCGAGCGCAGCTGTGCAGAGTTCCGTTGTAGCAACACGTTATGGTCAGAGCTAATGGAAAATGAACGGATATACTGGTCGAGTCCCTCTCATGTGATCCATGGTTTTTTTGGAAGCACCAGTAATGCCTTTTTCGCTACACCACCAATATGGTCCACACAGATCCCGAAAAATGTTCCATTATCAGTGTCCTCTGTGTCAGTGCATATAGCACTGACGGTTTTCTTGTTGCTTCTCTCTTATCGTCCTAGGTCTCCCATCGTTCTCTTTTACCGGGTTCATGGCAAAATGTCGGTACAGTACTTCGGGTTGCGTTTGTAAGACATCTTGTACGATGCCGTCGAACTGTATAAATCACACCATCGAGCCCGATTTAACCGGGTAGAAGCATTTGCTAGTTTGCGCGAAATCGGCATTGCCGTCGCAGATTGTACAGTAAAGTGTATCTGTATAACTCTGTATAACTAGATAACTATACTGTATAACTCTGTATAACTAGATAACTATATTGTATAACTCTGTATAACTAGATAACTATACTGTATAACTCTGTATAACTAGATAACTATACTGTATAACTCTGTCTACTGTAACATGGTCCCTAGGCTGCTGTTCTTCCAAATAGGGATGCCAAAACTAAAGTTATAGCCAACTAATTTGACTTCTAATCCTACGTTCATAGTCCGTGTTATTTGCCAGTAGAACACTTCAGTTGTGACGTAGGTGTTCACTATCGATGCGCATATAGCAATTGTCGTATGACATTTTGCAAGAGGAACAATGAACACTCACCAAACATTTCGCAAAACATTGCCAGATGAATGTTATTTTGGGGCGTGGTCTCGCAAGAATTATCTGGCATGCCAGAGCTGGCCAGCCAATCATGAACTGTTGATGGTTTGGAAGTTTCCTTGAAATTCCTATTTCGAAGTTGTTCTCCAGTTTGATCTTGTTGATATTGTATTTTTCAAAATAATAATTTATTATCATGTTATATTAGGTTGTCATAGTGCTGCAACTAGGACAAGCTGCTGGTACAGTACCAACAGCTTGCTTTTTTTTCCTCGGCCAATGTTCCAATGTTTAATGAAAACCATGACTCAAAATTTTAAAAAGAAATTACTGTGAAAAGTGACAAATGGAATGGTTGCGGTGATTTCCTTGGGCGGGACTAGGAATTGTCAAGCTACGTGATCGCTCTGACCGGCAACTATGAACATGTGTGGCAGACAGCTTTTCTCGCACTGACTTCACGACTTCACGTCCTCGCATCTCGCAATGTTTGGCGAGCGGTATCGCAAAACTTTCGTCTGACAATGACTATGCACAAATGTCCTGGCATCTCGCATCTGACACGGACTATGAACGTAGCATTAGTCGACAAATTGTCAACAACTAATAATGATTTTGGTTTAGTTTCTTTAACTTGTTGAGGCTTTTGGTTTAGATTTAGTCCAATGTGTTATCTAATTTTTATGTTTTTTAGTTCTTCAGATTTAAATCTCTAGTACCTAAATGTTTTAGGTTAATTTTTACTAAGGGACTGAAAACCCTAACCCAATAGAAAGAAATCAGCGACTACAAATAGAGCTAGCCAACTGATTACGTTTTTTGAGTTTACTAAAAGCTAGTTACAAATAATGATTTTAGTAGTTTTCTTCTCTGGCTGAGGCTTTAGTTTAGGTTTAGTTAAATAAGCTAAACTAATTCTTTTTTGTCTTATTGTTAGACTGAAATCTTTAGAAACTAAAAGTATGATGTTTTGGTTCCTCCTCAGCAACGAAAAAGAACTCGCCTAACGCAAAACTAGAAATTAGCCATAACGTGTATACGTCTTAATTAGGTTGCTTTGCTCACTGAAGAAACAATACAAGAGATCATTTGATACCGTATGCTCACAATCTCAGGGGACAGCTAAGTCCCGCCTCCTTCTGTATGGCCCTGTACTCGATTGAACGTTCAAACTGATTCACTGTTCTCTGATTGGCTCATTTCGTAAAGCCTACGCGTTGTGCTCGATCAATTGATTTTGTCTCTACAGTAGTAATTTGGTGAACGGCACTGAATAGGCA
>LRSR01003691.1:0-18474 GCA_001579985.1 Hypsibius dujardini
TCTTGTTTTTTCGATCTAGTTGCAACCTTTTGATCAATGTGTGTCAATAGTTTATTTTGTTATATTACTGTATTATATGTTATATATTAATTTTTATTCAATATAAACTGGACTGTTCTTGAGCCCAAAAAAATATAATATTTCTATCGAAAGAAAGGGCTCTCGCATTTTTTATTGTTTCTTTAGAAACCAACACTCGACGAAGTTATGGTGAGCATGACGTTAATGCACGGGACTAACAGCCGGCAGATGCTCTACAACGCCGGAGCCGTAGTGCCACTGGGAATGAGAGTTGTGTGCACGGTGAGTCATTTTATTCAGCCGAAAATTCACAGTCGGCTTTTGACAGATCCTCCATACAAGCCCGACAATTATTTTCAGATCTCCGCGGCTCTTTTTACTTTTGGCTGGTTTGTGATTGACCGCTCCATAGCTTTTAAATCCAAATCTGACATATTTCCGACAATTGGCTCGTGTCGCACAGACTGGACTTCGCCGCTTCAGTGATTTTCATCCGTTTTATTCGACGGTTGATGACCTTCATTCTTAATCATCTTGACGTTATACATGTGCTGGAACAATGTATAGTAAATCAAAGCGACACGCTTGGGATCCTCTTAACTGACTCATACATAAGGCTTGTTCGAAATTCTGCTCGTTTGTCGAAAGCACACCTCATGACATGTTAAATTAATCTAATAATTTGCACACTGAGGTAAGCACATAGCGTTTGGTTCGGAAGAACAAAGTATTCGCACACTTATTTTACGACTAAGAGTATTTTTAGCAAAGGCATTGAAAAGCAGGAAATTAAAAACGTAAGAAACAAATAAACAACAATTAATATCTGCGGTTGGGAAGTATTGTAAATGTTGGTGCACCACAATTAGAACTGTGTCCCTTTCAAAATGTTATGACATTATTGTGACTGTACCAGTAATGCATACTAAAGAAATATAAAACAGAATAATTGTAGTAAAAATAAGAGAAATTTAATTGCGGATTGAAAGGTCCGACAGTGGGACCAAAGCTTACGACCGCTCAAACCAGTTTCGTTATGGGGCAAACGTGTTTCATACACGCCTGTGACGTACGCAGATCATGAGAACTTTCATTGTACTTAATTAACAGGGTTGCCTCGGGGCACTTCTTATTGTGTTCAAAAATCAATATTAAATATGTGAATAACTAAAAACTTGATCAAAATCAGATGTACTTACCTAACTTTGGAAACCTTTAATTTCTTTAAATTGGCCTGAGAGGCCTGGGAGGCAGTTTTCTATTTTTTCTTCAGAACAAAAAGTGTAATCCCTCAACGACTGATTCTCCCCCCCCCCCAACAAATCCTTTTACTTCTGGATGGTTTTTGCATGACTATTTGACTAAACTCCCATTGAAACAAGATTAATAGAGCGGTAAAATCTAAATTATTATTTTTTGAAATAGGGATTGGGCGGGCTTTGAATTATATTTTTCCCGTTTCTTACTCTGATTTACGCTTTGGCAGAAATTGTTTTACTCAAACGTCTAAGGAGCTTCCAAATTGTAAAATATAAGTTCATGTGGTAGCTGTATTTAGTCGCGAAGATAAGAGAAATCTAAAACGAGATCGAATCAACAATAAGTAGTGTTATAAGTAAATAAACACAGTTGCATGGTGTTTCACAGTAAACATTTTCGTTGATCGTGTTGAACTTTTCCGGAACTTCTGTCGTTATGAAACTAAAAGCTATGGCTTCGGTTAGAGGCATTCAAACCAACAGCCAATTGCACGAAGCCGCAAAAAAGTCTCTCCCATATACAGGTAGATTCTCACCTGGGATTTTAATAATTCTGTAATAATACTGTAGCACTTCGTGAAGCAGTTCGATTTAACAGGAGATCGTTCACCCAAACCCTAGTAAACATGAAACATAAGAGAAAATGTTATGTCTTACGAAAGAACATATTGATTTCTTACTTAATAAGTAAGAAATTTGTACGGCGGATTTCAAACAAATTTTTGTAAGGACTTATAAACGACATATAATAATATAATAATATAAAGGGTGCGCTAGGCAAGATTCGAACTCTGTGTATCCTGCTAAATTTTAAAGTGAAGCTATTGAAAGAACACATACAATCCACTGCACCAACACGCATTCTACACGTTGAACGGAACTTTTTCGCCTCGCGGTGATAATATTCACAAAAAAGTTGCCAAAAAACATGTTTTTTTGACGTGAAATTACTAAATAATGCATTATCGTTTCCCGTAAAAAAATATAATAATCGACGGTCAGTACCTTAGCCTTTTTACTGTTGGTTAAACCTAAAACTAACATTCAGTGGCAGCAATTTGATGATTTCGCTTTGCTGTATATATGTTTCCGTCCAAATTGACCACTGGTCATCTTTTTCTGCTAAAAACTTATAATAATTTTCAGAGTCCGTTCTTACAACTTAAAAACATTTATAAGACCTTACAAAAAAACTTACGAATTTTATCAGTATGGATAAAATTTATAAGGATCTATAAAATTTTATATGGCCTACAGCAGAAAAATATAAGGTATTATGTTGGGTCATATGTTTTTCCTGATATTCAAAATCTCATGTTCACTAGGGAAACGCTGTTTCAAGGATTCGATTTCAACGATTCCACAAGCAAGCACTTAATCGTGACTTTAGGAAGACAAGCAGGTCTGTTTGTGTAACTAACGCAACAACGTTGCATTCACCTACTCACAATCAGTGCGGGAGGATAATTTTTGTGAACACCAGAGGTTTTGGCACTAAGAATTACTGCAAAATGTTAGGTTCAGCAACTGGAATTTGGGTAGTTTCAAATTAGGCTTAATATAGAAAAAGGCTTAGTAGGGCAAATAGTTGTAATGATGGGGTAGAATGACTTAATGGGCGTGGTCCAACACAAAGTCAAGTCCCCAAGTCTTGCAAAACAAAGCACTGTTGAAATGCTTGAATAAACATTATCTTTTTAGATTACGACTGCGGTGTTTGCATTCGGCTGGTTCGGGATTCATGGCTGACTGACCTCTAAAGCCAGCTCAAAAGGCCTCATGGGCCATGCATACTAAATTGACAAAATTTGGTCGAGCAGAGATATGGCTGAGAACGATTTTCCTCATCCACGCAAGGGATCATTTTACACGCATTTCGACACGCAATCGGGAGAGGGAGCAATGCAGATTTCACGCTGCAACAATCAAGATTGATGTTCGTTTAAAGTTGCCGACGGTCGGAATAAGAATGCAGATCAAAACCATAAAGATTGAGAATAGCACAAACACACATACAGGAACAGAAGAGATAAAAGCACACAAAGAGATTGACCACTGATTACGCCCTGGCCAATGCAGGCACTGATAATATTGTTACTGTGTTGCTATTTTTGTTGTAATGATATTTTTCGGCAGAGACGAGGCAGTATCTACCACTGTTAACTCTAGTTGTTAACTCTTATAACAATATGAATTGTATACGCATTGGCTTTCAATCCATGTTCGTAGGCTCAAGTCGGCCGGTAGGCTAGGGAACGATCTAGAATAAACCACGCAAACGCAAATATGGCGGCGGAGATCTGCAATAACAAAACCTGTGTAGGAATGTTTTGTACAGTAATGAAGTTGTGCGAAAAAGAGAGTAAATAATTCCCAAAGGGCATTTACGCTCGAGACATTGAACATACCGTGCACAAGACAGTTGTTCCAAGAGTCACAATGCCTCCCGCGTTAAACAGCAATTGACTAGTGCTGAATCGGTGCATGAGTACAGATGTAAGCAACACCTCGGCCCTCGTTGCATTCTAAACAGATAAAACAAATTACACTTTATTTACTCTAATGGGAAACATGCATGCGTTCACCCACTTTCAGACCCGATGTTTGCGCAGAGCAAATAACCTTTTCCAACAGGTCACTTCGTTGTTGATGCAGTTGATGTAGCATCACCGGCCGAAATAAAACAACCCATCCACAGAATAGATACATCATTGTATACAGCAGATGCTGCGCTAAGGTACCAACCGTCCACAGACTAAAGTCATCCATCCCCGGTTTGAGAATCCATGTGGAAATCCATGCCAGCTGCATGCATATTGCGAGAGAAATACAACCAACATCGAGGAGAAGTTTCCAGCTGAACGTTTTCTGCACCTGATCAAATTGTGCTTTTAGCAGTTCATTCTGACCTAACCAAATACGTAGTCTGTCTTCAAACTTGATTCCGGAAAGTTTTAAGTCTGGTTTTAGGGTCAGAGTCTCTAGGAATTCAGCCTGCTGCTGGCGTAAGTCCTCCGAGCAAACCAGAAGAAGGTCACAAAAGTATCCGAAAAGGCTGTGCACCAAATAATGAATTAAGGTGCAGTAGAACATGATGCCACGAAAATAGAGGCTGATAAGACCACCGGGTAAGATCATGAACCCGTAGGGACGAGCATGGTAGAAAGTCTCCCAGAAATGCGGGTCGACAACCGAGCATACAAGCGCAATAATTGCCAGAACAATTATAAACCAAAAGGACCATCTCAGACGCCGAAGTTTAGCCTGTATAGCTGGTGCTGAAATTTCTAGCGTTTTACAGACTTCTTCGAAGGTCAAACAGGTTTTAAGTAATTCCCCTCGTTTTATCAGCAAAAAGACGGCACTGTAAGTGGCCATAAAGAGTGACATCTCAGAGTGGCAGTAGGTCATGAGGGTGATGACAGGTTCGGTTTTTCCGTATGTCGTGTTTAGATAGTGGATCTTGTAATGGCCTTCGAAGACGTCGATAAAATCGAACAAGAGCGCCAGTGCGATGAAGGCGATGAGCATGCGACCGAGAATTCGAAAGAACTGTTGGCGATTTGGGGAGAGTACTGGCATAGGAAGAACAAGATCATTTTCGGGAGTAGCAGGGAGAAATAATCGGAGTAGCCAAATTCCAGGTAGTTCTAAAAGTTTTTCCCCAGCGTTGCCCGATATTTGGAGTTTATAACAAAGCATGGTTGCATTTATTTTTCGGCACCCGATATTGTGATCGTAGATATAAAAGCTCTACGAATCATAAATGAGTTCAATAAGGCGAACTGCTAAAATAACTTTTTAGTCTAGTCGTTATTTCAATAGCTTAGGTCTATCCCGACAATACGGGGGCGCCAAATTATCTTACTTTTACTGTTAGCTTGCGATAAAACCCAGCCCTATCATACTACTTTTTGGGTGTTTCATCCACTCCTCCAGTGCGATCTAATGGAGCTTTGCGAGTGCGGATTACACGGAAATTTGCTTTGTTATCATGTGAAGAGGAGACACAGACAGGCACCGAGAGGACACTTGATGAAAGTCCTAAAAGGCCGAAAGGGTGTGCCGAACCGAGGCACTGATGACCTCATTACGGACACCAATGTGATTTGAAAGTTCACAAACTATTCGGATATGTGCAAGTAAGAATGCCCCGAAGAAATAGAGAAAGTCTCTTCGAAGGAATTTAACGAGCTTATGATACACTTGATTACATCTGCTGATAGAGGAGGATCAATTGTCAATTCATTGTGTGGTCTGTAGCACGCGCGTGACTTTTTATTTGAGGGACACATTTTTTTGAGACACGTCCTCCGATAACCCCGTTTTTTAGAGACGATTAACATTAAAAAATGGTGAGCCTTACAAAACAGACGTCGGGATACACAAAAAGCGTAAAATGGCCGTTGGAAGCGGTCAGCCGTAGAATTTCGCTGCACAAGACTACCTGCTCTCCTTGGCAGGTTGGGCAATAGATTCGCAGTCAACCCGCAAGGTGCCAGCCTTCCCGGAAAGTTGACGGTTCAACTTTAAAACTGATGGTGAGTCCGGAAGATTACGGGTGACTGCAGGAGTTCAACCGGTATTCTTTCGAAGTGACCGTTAACCTTCAGAACTGACCGTCAGTCAGTCTTCAGGTTGACCATCAGGGATCCGGAGAAACCCGTAACCTTCCGGAGTGACCGATGGTCTTTTGGACACACTTCCAGAGCAACCGGTAAGGTTTCGGATTGCCTGTCAGTCATAGATTAAATCGGCAACCTTCCGGCGTGTTGGGTACCCTCCGGTTTGACTGTGAACCTGTTGCCGGATCTACAAAGCGCAGCGGATAGCCTTGTACAGCAAATTCTCTGGCTGACCGCTTCCAACGGCCATTTCACGCTTGTCGTGTATCCTGACGTCTGCTCTGTACGGCACACAATTTTTTAGTTTTAAGCGTCCCTAAAAAAACGGGTTTTGGAGGACGTCCTTCAAAAAAAGGGGGTTTTGAGGGATGTTCCTTGAAAAATGTATCCCTCAAAAAATGGCTACACACGCGCGCAATGAGAATTATCTAAACACACAGGCGTAACGGACTTTTCGGGGGGGGGCAGTTATTTCCATAAAAAACAATTGAAAATTGCCCTCACTCCCGGTGGCGGCCCGATTAATTAAGGAGGCACCTGAGCAAAAGCTTTACGGAATTTTCGGGGAGGCAGTTTGCTTACAAAAAAAATTAAAAATCCCCCCCCCCCCCGACGGTGGTTCGAATTATTTTGGTGGGGGGGGGGCACTCGCCCTAGTGCCCCTCCCCCGTTACACCTCTGCTTAAACATGTAATCAAACCTTAACGTGGGTTGGTATCTCAATGCAATTCAGACTAACTAGCCCAGAATATTTTAACTATGTGTGTTAAAAATAATAACAAGAGAAAATTGGGTCGTACACTTCCTCCATGAAAAGTTCCACGCGACACCGACAACATGGGGATGTAACAACTATGCAATCCGCACAACACTCCCGAAGCAATTTGTGTACTCCATTAATCAATGAAATCACTTTATGAAGATTGCTATCGTAAACAACTGGACCAACCAAATCACCTCAATTTCATTTATTGGTTGGCGTAAATGTGCTTCTAAACGTTACTCGATCAGCATCTTGTGTGCGACATTTTTCAAATTTGTTATTTTAAGCAACGGTTGATAATTAATTTTGTTATGGCCTTAATAATTCTATCATGTTTTATATAGCTGCTCCTGATGTTAAATTAATTGGCACGAAGCAAACGAACGCCAGCGACATTTTGATGTGCATTTACTCGGGCGAATGACCGAGCGGAGTGTTTGCACAATGGTTTACTCTATCAAAAGTCGTAACCGGACTCTGCAGGATCCACAAGACGAGCGAGCCGATGTTCTCCAGTTTTACCGGGTGGAAACTTATTTTTGAGACTAAGTTCTACCAAGTCCCACTTCCCTCAAGTCGAAAAACAACAGAAACTTAAAACACCAAAAGTGCCCAAAAAATACATTAGTGCCCTATACAAAAATAAAACAATTCTTCAATTTAACAATCAATCAATCGCGCGTCCACATGCCAAACTCGCCGATGACCAGAAAATAGCGATATACTGGTTGCTTTTTCTGCCTAAATGAGAGGCGCTATTTCTTCCACAACTTTCTCAGTTTTTCCTATTTCACAAAATTTGTCACTTAGCCCCTTTAAGCAACCAAACCAAATTGGTAGAAGTTTTTAATTTCATGAAACTGTCAAGGGGTTGGTGCTAGTCTTACAATATCAATTGATAGCTGTGACTTTAATCTACCTATTCATACCAAAAGCTAATCCGGAGCTTACGAAACAAGATCACAATTTGCATGATTCATACGCCCCTCCTCCTTCAGCAACTGAACAACTGATAATGCAAACCATGCAATTGATTGGTCGATTGTTTTACATTAAGAAGTGGTTAATAAGCAAAGCAAAACAAAACAATCGACCAATCAATGGCATGGTTTGCATTATCAAGTGTTCATTTGTTGAAGGAGGAGGGGCGTATAAATCATGCAAATTGTGATCTTGTTTCGAAAGCTCCGAATTAGCTTTTAATATGAATAGGTAGATTAAAGTCACAGCTATCGACTGATATTGTAAGACTTGTTCACTCTGGCGGCGAAGCGCCCACAACCCCTTGTGAGAATCAACACACAGGAGGTTCAGCCATTACGGTAAATGAAAAAAACCCTCCTCATTCTCAGGAGGGTCTGGGAAAACTGGTGAATCTTTTTTATGACAATGATTCGACAAAAAATGTGTTCTGGGTAATCGATTGGCCATAAAATTTTCAAAGTTTGTTTACTTTTGAGCACCTTTGAGAGACGATGAGAAGCTTCGATCTGTTCGGTTTTCGATTACTGGCGCGGATTCAAAGGGACAAAACGTCGGTTTGGTGCTTCCCGGAGAAAATGAAAAAAAAAACGTAAACAAACCCAAATTAATGCCGATCTTTTATGATAAAACGAAAGAGGTGAAAAACATTTGCCGAATGAGTGATCGCTTAGTTTCCCACTGCTAGAGGGGACTGAGCAGCATGCCAGTGAAGTTACAATATACATACATACATACAATAATACAATAAGTTTCCACGCGGTACAGCGTGGATGCTTCAATTTTATTTAGCTCGCCAGCTTTGCGCTGTACCACAGCTGTGGCAGTTTATTATGCAGAGATGAACCACAAGCGAGTAAAACAACAAACTAAATAGTGTAAGTAGAGGGGCAGACGGAATGACACTTATTACAGACATGAATAAAACTTGAACTCAGTATTTCGTTAAATTGTTATAAGAGGTTAACTCCAAATGATCTGCCAATATTCAATGCAAGCATTAGTGCTTAATTTTCGATAAACTGTGCTCGCCCATATTCACACATCAAAGTTCATGCCCAATGCGAACAATCTCCTCCAGCATAAAGTCGACATCCTCATTAGTGGAAGCAGCATTGGAGAAGAGCATTCGGAAAAAGTTGGGTCGATCGTCCAGCGGCTGATAGCCGACCATCAAATTGCCCCGATCCATCATTCTGGCCTTGATGATAGCAGTGATCTGTCAATTAAACCGAAAACTGCGTAAAAAACAGGACAACTTGCGGAATATCGTTGATAGTGAACTTACCCGTCCCAGACGTTCGTATCGCCGGTTGCCCACCATGTTGGCGCAACTCGGTGGCACGTACCAAAAACAGACGTTCGTGCACTCGGGCTGAAATTGTTGAAATATCTTCTTAGGCATGCCCAGAACGAGAATTATGTATGATAAATTGCAGATCAACGCCAGACTGACCTCCGGAAGAATCAGTTCAAAGTCTTCGAATTCGTTCAGACGTCTCACGAGGTGGCTGAAAAATGCAAAAAAATATGCCGAAAATGGACAATAAATTAATTATTACCACGCGCATCCGTCACTTACTCGCGAAGCTCGAATAGCCCGTTGACTTGTCGTTCGAATCCCAATGTGCCCTGAGGAAGTTAACATTAAACTGTTAATTTTGTGTTGATCGAATGAGTGACGAGGTTTTTCGATTGCCAACCTTGGCTCTCCACATGAGCCAGAGTTTGAAGACGTCGTTCTTCCGGCCACATTGAATAGCCTTATCTCCGGTGTCGTATTCGACGTTGTAGTGCTTGTCCTGCTGGAAGAGGTAGTCGGCACTCATGTTGTTGCATGAGAAGAGTTGATTCTGCAACACCAGTTCCCCAAAACCTTCATCCATCATGTGCATAATTAAGCAAAATGGCCATCTTAGGTCCTTACCGGTTCGCGGATCAACACTGCACTGCACTGCAAGTGGGCGCCTAACATTTTATGCGGGTTCCATGTCACCGAATTAGCTCTGAAAATAATATTAAATTGACATTTTTTTCCAGGAAGTTACAAAGGTTTGAGAAGTATTACCGTTCAATTCCGTTCATCAATTTTCGGTGTTTCCGTGACACCAACACACCTCCTCCCCATGCCGCCTAATTTCGAAGAGTAAAACATTAACTATTTGTTGTATGAAGTAACGTGGAACGACGTGCTAAAGCCACCAAGACGGCAAGGAAAGACGAAAAAATAACTCACATCAGCGTGAAGCCAGATATCGTATTTCTCGCACAAGTCCGCAATGGGCATGATAGGATCGAACGCTCCGAGAACGGTGGTGCCACAGGTGGCGTTTATTAGCATGGGCTCATCCCCTCGCTCCAGGCAGGCCATGATCTGTTCCTCCAGCTTGTCAATGTCCATTCGCCCTCTGATTGAAATCAGTACAATTAAACACTTTCTCGAAATTTGTACTCGACCAACTGGATGCACCAAAAGTGTAAATCGAAACGAACCAAACAGAGCAGACCAAAAATCTACCAGGAAAAAGGGCAGGGCTGTATAGGACAGTACAACAGAACGGAACGGAACACAGTTCCACGGAACAGGGGCAGAACAACAGAACGGAACACAGTTGCACGGAACAAGAATAGAACGGAGTATGACAAAACGATAAAACAAAACGAAATAATCTATGACGGAACAGAACAGAATAGAGCAGTATAGAACGGAACATAGTTCCACGGAACAGGAATAGAACGGAATGCGACAAAACGATAGAACAAAACGGAATAATCTATGACGGAACTTATTTTAGGCAGAACATAGCAGAACAAAATAGAACAGAATAGAACAGAGCAGAACGAAAAAAAATACCACTGAGCATAAACAAAACGAATTATTCCAAAAGAGAACAAAGTACCGTGGAACAGTAACATGGCGGAATTGGGCAGGACAGAACAAAATGCAACAACATGCTTCAGAGCAGAAGTTAGCACAACAGAACCGAACGGAACAACACAGGCTTACTTTTCGTCTACGGGAATTTCGACTACGCTGTCCGTTCCCAAGCCCATCACAGCTGCTGCTTGTGGTATCGAATAGTGGCACTGTTACGAGAACAATACAAATTCAAGTGAAAATCAGAATAAACATTAAAAAATGATTCGGCCCATTAACCGCACGCGGAACATACGTGAGCTGAGGTGAAGATGATGGGTCTCTTCGTCAGGGCGTACACGCCCTTTGTCTTGCACAGTGGGAACTTTCGGTGTCGAGCCAGATGTATTGCATAGAGCGTGGAAATTGAACCGCCGGGAGCGAAAATGCCATCTCCAGTCGGCCAGCCAACCAGCTCTCTCATCTTCTGCAAGACCGCTTTTTCAATCAGCACGAAGACCGGCGATACTTCGTACGTGAACCTGCAGAACCATTAAATCAAGGTGTCTTAGACAATGCCACAGTATTGGAACTGGAGGAACGAGTTCTTAAGCCAGGCCTGAAGATTCGTGTTTTTATTTAGCATCAGTTAGTACAATTTAAAATTTACAATTTCAGTTTTTTAAAATGTCTATTTTTCCTCCTAAATCTCGTTTGTATTTCTGTTTTCGTATCGACTTGTACTCCGTTACTGTTCCTTACATGTTACTGTTCGTGGTTGCAGTGAGCCATTCCCCAGCCAGCGACACCATGTCCAGTCCTGTGCTGATCTGGTTGAAAAATCGCGGATGGCCTAAAACATAGTAAAAATCGTACGTTAAAACATCCTCCAGAGCTTCTGCATCATCATCGTATCTCCCTGGTTTGTTCTGCGGTACGTGACCACACTGTACAAACAGATGAGCGAAAGATGGTAAAAAAAGCGGGAAGTGTGATCAAGTGTTGGATCAACAAAGGCGTGAGTGGGACGTGGGATGGGGAAAATTGATGTTTACTCACCGGTTTCCCGCATTGTGGTCATGATTTTTAAGAGCCTAATCTCATCAATTACTGTTTGCTTTGCCGTTTCATCCGTAACGTGTAGCAGCACTGTAAACGATCCCTTCTTTTCTCTGCGTGAATTGTCTGCGGCGGAATGTTTTACATTTTACGTTGCAACTGCTGGTTAAACACGCTGCATTTACGTGCGTGAAATAATTAAGGCAGCTGTGCCTGTGTAATACTTGTTCTTTTTTAGTAAAACTTCTCTTGTCAGAGGCGGACGAAAAAAAGCGTTTCGGTAACAACCAAGCAGATGATAGGAGTCAATTTGAGCAGCGGAAAAGGGGATTGAAAAATCGATTTAACTGATAAGAACCTCAACGAAAAAAGCAGCTTTAAGTAAGGGTGGGGTGTGTTGTTTCCTTGCTGGTGGTGACTGATGGGATTTTATACGGAGAAGCAAATGGAAAATTAATTGAAGAGCAGATGTTCTTAAACTAAGCAACTTCCCACTGCCTATTACACCGGGCAAAGGGGGTGGAGAAAAAAACGTATGTGGCAAATGTCTTTTTCGATTGCTTTCTAATTCATCGAATTGTCGACGACACACACACACACACATACACACACACACACACACAGGCGCACAGGGCGTTTGATTGCACAGCTCATCCCTCTCTTCCCTGTTTGGGGGGCCATGCGACACCATCCTGATTTTAAATGAAGCAAAGTGACGAGGGACGCGATGTGCATGCTAAATAGAGGCTGTTAATAGTGCTTGTTATTTGCCTTGGGGCTTTTCTCGGTGCTCAAGTTTCAGGGCGTCGGTTCGACACTCCAGGCTCGTCTGTATCAAGGCCGCTATAACTCTCTTTTAACTGTGGCCTGCTACAGTACACGTTAGCTTGCCCATGTCTGTACCTATGTATTTGTTTATATCTATACCCATGAATATGTCTGTGTCTGTGTCTGTGTCTGTGTCTGTGTCTGTGTCTGTGTCTGTGTCTGTGTCTGTGTCTGTGTCTGTGTCTGTGTCTGTGTCTGTGCTTGCGTTCAAGAAGCCCGTCATTTAAACCAATCTCGACAGACACACACCTGATCGCACTTGATACTGCAGCGCCTGCTGACAGTCCAACAGTATTTGGTACAAGTTCGAGGGCGACTCTTCATCCGGCACGTCAATATCGACAATCTGCTCCAGCTGTTTCGGGTGCCGGAACTCCAGCACCCGCGACGTCCTGTCATTCTGCATTTCCACGTAGTTCAAGAGCAGCGTCACCAGCGTGCTCATAAACTCCCGAGTCACCTCGGGGCTACCCTTCGGTAGAAGGTCACTATGCAGCATCTTCGAAAGGTAATCTTGATTGGCGTAGTCCAGTCGCAGATAACGGTCGTCGATCTGCGGAAAGGTCGTCGGGAAGAACTGCTTGTCCGCAGCGAACGACGGCGTCAAAGTTTCTTTGGTGGTCAATGTTCCGACACGTTGTAACGCCGCCGGACTCCGTTCGATGGTTCTTTGGGATTGGGTTCGTCGGAGATGAAAATTCGGACCCTGGAGTGCCGAAGCAGGCTGCGAATAGTCCAGTTCAGGTGCGCCGTCTTGAAGACCCGCTGAATTGGGTCCGCTACTGTTCTGTCCCAAGCTGGAGCCGTTAGAAATGGCCTGGGTCAGTGAATATTTTCGCGAGGAACCCATGCGCTCATCCAATCCGTCTCCTCGCTCATAGGCTGAAACAGCGAGAAGTAATATATACAAAGGTCACCGCGGCTATTAATACTAATCCTAAAGTGATCTGACTGACTTGTGATAATTTGCTGAGGATTCGAAAAAATAATGGAAAGCTGAAACCTTTCCCATTGAGATCTACATTCTTGTATGTGTATTTGATAAATACAGTTAAATTAAGACACTTTGAAATTGTCGGCCTTGAAAGATTTTTGGAGCTATTTTTACAACCGAAGAAATAAAATAATACACCGCACTAACTGAAATTAAGAAATTTAGCTGCTGGAATATTGAGATAATAGCTCATTTTAATTGAGCGTTTATAAATATATTCGCGCCAGGCAATTGTGAAACAAATCGAGTGAACAGCCTAAATAGTTCCTGCTAAGACATAAACATCAATTTGTCATTTCTGTTAACACTCCGCTTTGTCTTATGAAACCCAGTCGTTAGCGATTCTTCCTGTTGAAATCGTACAATTTCCCATATAGATACATAAATATTTATATTTGTTTATTACCGTTTAAAATAAATTCACTTTCTTGAGTTGTTGAGCGTGAGAAATTCCTAACCACTGGATGCGGTTAGATTCTGCCAAAAACAATTACTGGAACAACCACTGAGAAATAAATATCGCAAACCGTAAAAAATGTAACTATATTGAAAAAACCTTAAAATAGAATCAATTTGACTTTGGCAGCTGAAATACTTTCCAAATAAGCTTTGACTCAATTCGTCTATTATCAAGCGGGAGTGCATCGACAACGAATTTTTTAAATATTTGGGAAAATTCCGATTTTGAATCAATAATATTTTGGCTTTTAAAATGAATAGTAAGTCTTATGGAAATGCATTAAGTTAATCATTAAATCTAAATAATCTATGTAAAAGAGAATGAACTGCCTGACTGTGTCAGTTAAATACCGCGAAAGTCTTCAAGGTCACGACGGCCTTACCGCGAGAACTCTTTCGCTGCAGCCCCATACGATCAATCCCGTTCTCCACCGGGCTGACCGCATTGTTGTTCTCCCGGGTCTGATAGCCTCCGCTCGCAGTGGACGTCCCGTTGGCCACCGACGACGCCTGATGCAATGGGCTCCCGGTGGTCCCCGCGACAGTCTTCCGATTCAGAAATTTATTCTGATACGACATCTTCTCCTCATACGACTATAATTAAAAGACAAAATCTCCACAACAAAATAGACTTAACTGAAAGCGTGTGGAAACAATTAAACGGCCAACACAAAGGGGCGAGGGGTGTGTGAAGTGGAGGAAAGGATGGGAAGTGTTGGGAGTGGGTGCGAGGCGCCACCGGCTGTGGCACGGCTTATATTTGAAGTGGCGCATCAAGAGTTTGCCCACACACCCGGGCTCTCTTACGTACGGCCTTGGGCCCCCGAGTCCTGTATCGCCTTATGTTAGCCCGCTCGACAGGCTGCTTCCCAATACTCGCACAAATAATGATTGGCTGTATACGTACATCACTTACATCTGCACGAGAAACTGCGCACTTCTCATCGTGGACGGCCTCAAGGACCCGTATGAGCTCTTCCGCGTCTGGCATTGCTGAAGCGTTTGCAGCAGAAGATAGCTTCTATGCTCAAAAAGGGTAAAGTTTTCAGACGAAATTGGTCTTTCGCGAGTTCGCTCAAGACGCGGTCGGTTGGGAGGTTAAGGCAAAACTAAGTAAAAATCTGCGAAAAAGACCGATCTTATATACGATCTAAAGTTGCAGAAGAACGTTTTTGTGAGTCACGATCGGAGAGATATAGTAAGAGGGACAGTAATAGTACTAACCAAGGTATCCTGCACAGATGTACAGTACATGGCCACCCTATCCCCGCATGGGCATATGATTCAAAGTTCGTCTTTTTGATGATCTCGTTAAAAATGCAAGTGTATCGGGAATGTTGCGGCATGCGGGGTTACCGTGATATAAATCCTGTCACCACGACCCAACCACGAGGACATAAAATGTAAGTCATGTCTACGGTCAGGGACTCGTTTAGGGTTCTTAAAAGTCGGAACAAGGACCCCTCAAGGTAGGGCCAGGGGGGGGGCAGACAAAGGAGGAAATGAACCTTTTTCAAGATGGAACGCAAAATTCGGCATGTTGTTCTCGATCATTTGGCAAACGCGGAGAAATGCACATGTTCAACGGCTAGGTTAAGATGCAAATTTATATTCAAATTACCCGGTGACTAATACTTGTGCTTTCTAACACACATGGCCGACCATCGACAGAAAGAAAATTCGTGGTCATTGCAACTGTCCTTGAATAAATTTCGTGACTTTCGAGCTTCTCTGGACTTCTGCAAGTACTTGAGTAAGTAGAATACTTAAATAAGTAGATCATGCCTAGAACTTTTTTATTATCTAGAAGTAACGGTTCCCTGGGTCATCCTGACTGCACATGACTTGATGGTGATCAAAGCGTGGTCGGTTTTTATTTTGATTACTGTATCTGCGAATAGTCGTCAAAACAGAAGTTTACACCGCTATCAAAATGTATTTTTATGAACCGTCTGACACAAGGCATCACGCACTACCTTTGAACCGATGCCTTAGGAGCACCTGAATCTCATCAATAGCCATGCCTTTCGTTTCCGGCAGCTTCCACAGAACGTAAACAGTACCCAATGCAATTGCTGCCACAAAAATGAGGAACGTGTACTCTTCCAGCACAAATACCACTAACGGAAAGGTCAACGAAGTCGTTACGCTAAACCCTGAATAAAGAATACTGGTCCATGTCATGGCAGCGGCCCGAGCTTCTTGGGGAAAGAGTTCCGATGGGAGGAACCAGGGAACAGAACTGGAACCGGTGGTATAAAAAGCCATCCAAAGGAAGATGCTGGCGATGCATCCGAATTTAGCCCATTCGACTGCGTACTGCCCCGAGAGGAGCATGAAGATGGTGAAGAGGGTCATGCCGACCATCATTCCGGTATGACTGATTAAGAGCATTATCCGTCGTCCGAGACGATCAACCAGGCTCATGGAGATGAGGGAGAAGGTGAGGTATACCAGCCACATAGCGAGTGAGGCGTATGCCGAGTAGAGATGGTCCAGGCCGGCTTGCCGGAAGATGGAGGTCGAGTAGTACAGGATGCAAACATAACCTACAGTAACGTAGACACTAAAGTGACACTAGAGGCTTAACGGGGGTGCACTAGGGCGAGTGCCGTTCCTTAATTATGCGTAATTGGAAAACTCACCGGAGAACTGCTTCACAAACATCGGCACTGCGCATATCCCGAAAATGTAACGCAAATACGCGTCTTTAAAGATGCCGAAGAGGGAAATGTCAGGAAGGAATTTTCCCTTTTCCAGCATGTTTTGTTCGCGCTGCATAGCTGCCAGTTCATCCTGGACTTCGGTCGTCCTCCGCAGCCAAATCAGCGCTTTTTCCGCGCCCTCTTTATCCCCTTTAACAAGGAACAGCTGCCGAGGACTGTCCGGACAGAAAGGCAGACAGACACACATCAACACCACGGGAATGCCTTGAAGTGCCAGCAAGATCGGCCAACGCGATTCATTGCCCAGTATCATGGGAAGACCAAGGGTGTTGGCAGTCAGCATGCCGAGGACCAGCATGATCATGGGCAGGGTTCCGAAAGCGCCTCGAAGTTTAGCAGGGGTGATTTCAGAGATATACATAACAGCAGCAACCGCGATGACGCCTTCAGAGAGTCCGCAAAGGAACCGGCTGACTATGAGAAGTTCATAGACATGGACGGCGCTAGTGAGGGTCGCCAGGAAGCAACCCATGAGATAGATCACCGATGTGATGTACATTGTACCTAAAAACATAAATGTAAATAAAGATAAAAAAATCCTTGTACATTTTGGTTTCGTATAAATAGAATTGTGTCAAACGCAAATTATATTTCTTGTGCGATCATTTCATTTTAAACCATCTGCCAGGAATAAACATTTAAAGCAAATGTAAATCTTCCAGTCCACGCTGAGTACTGTTAAGTCATAATCAGTTAATACATTTTGAAAAACTAAACTTGCCTTTTAGACCAAACCGTTTGATCAAATACGTGCAGCTGAATGTCGAGAGAAAAACACCTGCGGCGACGATTGAGTTTACCACAGACCAAATTGTGTTGAGTTTTATGTTATCCCGAAGGATGAAAGATTCTTCCTCATCGGTCAGCGGACTACACCAAAGCTTATAGCTTTCTGTGTGGTTTTCTTGGACGCTTTGCCTATTACATTCAACATGTCGAATCCAACTGACGATGTAGGCTTGCGGGACGTTGAGAGCGACGTTAATATAACCGGCAGCGTACCAGGAACCAAGAGTTGCGACCAGAGCGGAGAATATCAGACTCGACGTGGGTCTTTGATGCTTGTTCACCGACGTCATGGCTTCTTTGCCTTCCATCTTCAAACTTCACTGAGAAACAAGGCTGGTTTCTGTCCAACAGATAAAGCGTTTCATGAAGAAGCCCTCATTATTTGCACAAAAAGTCGAAAGCAAAAAGTGAAAGTACCCGACAGAACTGGAGCCACTCAGTATCTGGATATTTTGTAATACTGTGTAAGACATATGACTCAGGAAGCATTAGCCTTTGCTGCGGGAGAACAGTACGCTGTAAACTGGGGAGATCGCAGAGAAGTGGCCGTTAAAAAGATAAGCTGCTTCTTCTCAACGCTCAGACGTGCAGAACTCATGAATCAGTAAAAATATACCTGCAATTTTGAGCTATAGGAAGTTCGCTACGAGATTAATTTGAGGAGTTACGGGGGGAGGGAACTTTCACAAATTTCGATGGTTGCGGGGGGACAGTAATTATGTTCGCCAGCAATGTAAAAAAGTCATGTCCCTTCATCAAATGGGGGGGGGGAATTCATTAACTAAAACAGGGTTGCCCCTCAAATTTTCTTTTTATTCCAGAGTAACACTGCCCCACCACCTCCACAATTGCCCCCTCCCCCGACCGCCTCACATTCACCCCCACTTTCCCGTCTCGCAAAAGTGTCTATTATGTCTCTGCTATTGGGCTTAGGCTGCAAATCTCCCTCTCCTCTCTCTCACCCTTTGTGGCTGTAGTTGCTTATTTGTTCTTCAGTCCCCGGGTATAAAACCCCGACGTTTGGACATCGGTTGAGTACCGTAAATGGTGTGACCAAAACTCAAGCGGCGGAAAAAAAGTTTTTTCGTTTAATACTCGTGCGGGCAGGGTCCA
>LRSR01003692.1:0-19812 GCA_001579985.1 Hypsibius dujardini
CTGTCTGTCTGTCTGTCTGTCTGTCTGTTTGTCTGTCTGTCTGTCTGTCTGTCGGTCTGTTGTCTATCAGTTTGTCTGCCTGTCTGTCTGCTGGTCTGTTTGTCTCTCTGCCAACTCAAACTACGCACCATCCGTCTGGTAATTCAAAGACACCATTTGACAGCCGCAGTTCCACGTGTCCGTTGGATCATAATTTGATGAGTCAAATCGTTTCTTGTCGGGATAGATTCTACTGAACCGCGTGTTATTGCATCTATGCATTTATAAGAAAAGTTCAGTATTAAGTAATTCGTCAAGGCGATGGTCTGAGCATGGATCACAGTAAACGAACTTTAGGAACTGGCTGGCATGGTCGATATCAGCATATTTTGCGGCAACCAGCTCGGTGAAAGAAGCCATGCAGTGGAAATCCGGTTTCGGATCTGTAATGCATTCCTTCTCAGACTAGCAGACAGACAGACAGACAGACATACAGACAGACAGACAGACAGACTAGCGGCCACAGGTTTGAGATGTTAAATTACCGTTTATATAGAAGGGCTTAGTAGCGACACAGTAGACGATTAGTCCAGACAATTCGCGGGCGCATTTCGTTTTCCTCTCCAATTTCATCACCTCTCGACGCTGAAAACGGTCTAACATAATGTGGATAACCGTTAATGGGGAATCAGTACTTCATACCGCTGCATGTGGAATACGAACGGAATCCCGTAGAACGCGCAACCAGCTCTGCAACTCATCCGCCGAATTACAGGCCATTCTAGCAATTGTCGCGCCATCGTTCGCTGCTAGCAGGAATGTGAATCTCTTATTGGCGGACCCGCCTCTTGATGTTTTGTGTATGGAGCAGTCCGCAAGTTCGAAAAAACCAAGCTGGTCTGCACCGAGGGGAGCATCATCCGGGGGCTCATGACGATTATTCAACTAAACAGATGAATCAGTGTTCACAAAGAAGCGATCCATACAGCCAACAGGTGGGCAGACAGACAGACAGATAGACAGACAGACGGGCGGGCAGACAGATAGGCAGACAGACAGACAGACAGACAGACAGACGAACAGACAAACAGACAGACAGACAAATAGACGCACAGACAGACAGACGCACAGACGCACAGACAGACAGACAGACAGACGCACAGACGCACAGACAGACAGACAGACAGACATACATACAGACATTTATGCAGACAGATAGATAGACCGACAAAGAGGTAGACAGACAGGAAGACAGACAGACAGACATGCAGACATGCAGACAGACAGGAAGACAGACAGACAGACAAACAGGCAGACAGGCAGGGAGACAGGCAAAGAGATTGATAGGCTCATAACCAGGCCAAATTATAACCTTCAAGTAAATATACTGCGCGCCGAGAATTTCGTATTTTTTCTGGAATAATAATCGTATTAATGAAACATTAATACGATTCGACATTTAAATATTCTAAGCTTCATACGCTGGTACGACACTTACATTTTCTCTCTGGCAATTCTTGACCAGGTCGTCAGTGACTGGGTCCTTGAGTTTTGTCCTACGGTACAGGAAGACCCTGCTGTAGTACTCCACAATTTCTGCCAGGCTGTCAAAAAGTGCCGTCCCAATGACGAAGAGTCTTCCGTCCCTTGCGATACGACAGTGCTTGATTTCCTGTCCGCCGCTAACACATGAAAGTCCATGTACCAAGATATGCTCAACGAATTAACCGAACTTTATATTGCACAGTTTCACTCACACAAATGACAGGACGAAATCGTGCGTGTTCTTCTGACTGTGCCGAATCAGGAATGCGCCATCCCAACCGACTGACCGCAGCATTTGCTCCGCCTCCTCCTTACTCATCCTCCCATGGAACCAACTACAATGCATGAGTACATCACATACCTCACTCTATTCGGCACTATTATAAATGTTCAATACAACATAAAAAAATCGTTCTTTTCACCCGGATTCATACATACCATTCATTGATGTGCGCCTGATTTACGATGGATGAGACCGGTTGATTAAGGGTTACGGCAATTCCACGAGATATATTACAGAGAGGGTTTTCCGAATAGTAGGCCAAGAACTCATGAAGATTATCAAACTTCATGAGACCCGGGAGGTAAAACTGTCTCTCCAGTGTCACATGGACATTGCAATGGTAGGGATTCCCGCCACATCTGCCGGGATTGTTCAAAAAGTCACTTTCCATGCCTGTGCTCTGTCTGTCTGTCTGTCTGTCTGTCTGTCTGTCTGTCTGTCTGTCTGCCTGTCTGCCTGTCTGTCTGTCTGTCTGTTTGTCTGTTTGTCTGTCTGCTTGTCTCAATGTCTGAAAATAAGTATGTAACAGGTTGCTTACAAGAAAGACAGGCTGAATTCTCCAGGAAAAGACTCTGAATCTCTAATCAGGAAAGTTCCGTCCCCTAATGCACTGTTCCTGCGCAAGAGCTCGTCAGCTCCTGACCGGCCATTTACGATCGCCCCGTGGTACCATGGCTCGCAGGAGTAAACATTCGGTGTTGCGTTCCAGTTTTGGGGGATGCTGCTTTCGGCTTCAGACTCGTTGGACTGAGACTGCAATTCCCGTGGCGGTTCGGTGTAGCACAGTTTGGTGTCTGAGAGGGCAAACGAATAGAGCACCCAGACACCGGTCACCCGGTCTTCCAAACGCATCAACCCCATTTTGGTGAAGTTTATATTCGGCCCTTCCAAATTTTTGTCCTCCTCCGTTTGTGGCGCGGTTTTAGCGTTGATTGTTTTTTTGGAGTCCAGTTTTTCCTTTTTCTTGTGCTGTGAAATTTGCCAAAATGCCAGGTCTTAATCCGAAAAACAAAATGTAATTATTTGATCTAGTTAAAATGTTATATTTTTTTATAGAGAACATGTCTTGACGAGAAAATGGTCATTTAATCTAAGGAAAATAATCGATATTACAGTCAGTCAGAATGGGGCACTTACTTTAATGATAATTTTCCTTCTGAGAGATTGCGGCGATGGCATACGAGTTTCGTCGGGGTCCACCGGTGCAGTTACAAGCATGTCTTAATTGAAAGCAGGAATTCAATCAGTCACCGACTAATATTGTCTGTAAAGTGGATTGATTAAGGGGAATTCGCCACTTGGTTTTGACCAAAAAGGGTGCTCCGTTTTCCTGTACTTAGTAATCAGGAATATTTCTATTCGTTCTTAAAACTCCTTCTCCATCGTCATGTGAAGATAAAAAAGAAGAAAAGAAAAAAACCCCAAAAAGGTGAGGTTTGAACCATCGGCATTCGCGGAGTCAGTCAGGGATAACAGATCAATCAACCAATTGACTATTCCATCAGTATGCGCGGAGTCAGTCAGGGATAACGGATCAATCAACCAATCGACTATTCCATCGGCATACGCGGATACCGTCAGAGATAACGGATCAATCAACCAATCGACTATTCGATCAGTTTGCGCGGATACAGTCAGGGATAACAGATCAATCAACCAATCGACTATTTCATCAGTTTGCGCGGATACAGTCAGGGATAACAGATCAATCAACCAATTGACTATTCCATCGGCATTCGCGGAGTCAGTCAGGGATAACGGATCAATCAACCAATCGACTATTCCATCAGTATGCGCGGAGTCAGTCAGGGATAACGGATCAATCAACCGATCGACTATTCCATCGGCATACGCGGATACCGTCAAGGATAACAGATCAATCAACCAATCGACCATGATATTAGTGTGCAAAACTCGTAAAGCTATGGGACTGACTGTTTAAGGACCAAAGTTAAAACGAGTCGGACAACTTTCACAATTAGAAGTTTTCGAAAGATTCTCCAACAGGAAGGGTGACGTCACCGTCGTCACGTGACTTTTTTTAGATTTCGGCTACGGCCAAAAGTTGCTGAACTCAAACACATTACGATAAAAGGGAGTTTTAAGGACGAATAGAAATATTCCTGGTTATTATGGACGGGAAAACGAAGCAGCTTTTTTTGGCCAAAACCAAGCGGCGAATTCCCCTTTAAGGAGTCGAGCCGTACCGCCGAAAACGTCCTTAAAATACTTGGCCATTTTCTTTTGCTGCTCCACACAGCAGTGTTGCTCGATCGATAAGATCACCGGGTATCTAAAATTAAGGAAGTTTTGCTTTGGCAACTCAATAGAAGGATCGTATATATCCTCGTACTCTGATGTGACAAAGGCATGGTCCTTGATGGTAGCAATGACGTCTTTGAAGCGAATCTTTGACGTCAGCGTACCTCCATGGAAGATGATAGGCTCGCCGTCTGGCCCATCCCACGTGTCCACTGCCAAATTAGTAAGCAGAAAGACTCAAACATAAGCTGCGATATACAGACAGACAGGCACTGTACCCAAGAGTCCAAACACATATACATGCAGGCAGACAGACACAAATACATGCAGACAGGCAGGCAGACAGACACACATACAGGCAGGCAGACAGATACACATATAGGCAGGCAGAGAGACACAAATACAGGCAGACAGGCAGGTAGACAGGCAGGCAGACAGACAGACATACAGGCAGGCAGACAGATACACATATAGGCAGGCAGACAGACACAGGCACTGTCACTCAGACAAGCAGGTAATAGATAGACACAGACAAACAGACACTGTCACTCAGACAAATAACATACCAGACATAAATATGCAGACCAAGATACAAAGACACCATGACTAGACAAGCGAACGGACAGAGAGAACGGGGAAGCAGACAAAATACCCAACTGCCTAGTGCCTAGACAGATGACTAGACTGGCACAGGGACACATATAGACAGACAGCGAAAGGAGACCGAGGCAGACGTAGAAATAAGTACTGAGACAGATGAGGGGCAGACACGCAGACGGAGGGATAGTCAGACAAATACAGACACAAGTCAACAGACAGACAAGCAGACATAAAAACAGATAATTAGCAAGACACAGACAGACTCAAACAATCTGGCAATCAATGCCTTACACTCTACACAGCGACAGCCCATCCGAAGGCACCGAGCGTAAGCCTCGACGGAAGACATGTCTGTCAGCTGATTTCCAGTCAGATAACTGCAATGTGCAACAACGAACTCCTTTAAATTTTTTAGGTCGAGTCTCGTTTATCGGCACCAGTTTGGGTTTATTAGGATATGAAATTTACGTGTTGTGCGAGGAGGCAATCCAGTAATGGGTCATGGGCTGAGTCATATCTTGACCGATGACGTCATTTACAGGGTCCCAGATGGAGTTTGATGAAGAAAAGAGATAATCCAGGAACTGCACGGAAAAGAGAGAGAGGGAGAGAGCTTGGCGAAGTGGAAAGGGCCTCAAATCTAAGTTAAACTCACCTCAGATATTGTTGTGTCGCCGGCAACGGATGGCTCGGTTTCTCGTCGGAATGTCTTGATGTCTTGGTCCAGGATCGCTATCTCTTCCTTCTGCCTATCAGAATCGGTGCACCCTTGCTCCATTCGCAGAAAGCCGAGGAATTCCTCGGAGGTAATTGAATTCTTACTGACGGAATAGGCTGCTAGAGCTGGATGATCGTCTAACAACTGTGAAGAAGAGAAATGGAGTCATCAATGGTAGGTCTTGTCAAATCAGCTTTCGCGCTCATCACCGACTCCTACTATATTTTCGGTCGAAATTCGGCGATATATTGCTACAAATCCCTCAAAAGAAATCTCTCCCCTGGACTCATATTCCTATCACCAAAAATAACTTTTGTCATTGATGGGGGGGAGGACGCAGAGAGGAAAGACAAGCAGATAGACAGGCACAGACAGAGGCAGAAGCAGAGGGAGGCAGACAGACTGACAGACAAACAGACTGACAGACAAACAGACTAGACAGACAAGACAGACAGACAGACAGACAGACAGACAGACAAGCAGACAAGCAGACAGGTAGACAGGCAGGCAGGTAGGCAGGCAGGCAGGCAGGCAGGCAAGCAGACAGGTAGACAGACAGACATGAAGTCCGTCGCATAAGCTAACGGTGTGCAATACCTGGAACAATTCCGTCAAGGTTTGGATGGAAATCTTGTGGTTCATCCGAGCAATGATATCCTTTAAACTCTGTATGGTAATTCTGTGCGGAAACGAACTGTGTTTGGATAACATGTTCTAATATTTACCATGTTATCAAAAATGTTAGGATAACATGCTAAAACATTTACCCCATAAGATAGTTTCGCCCGTGAAACTCGCGTCGAAGCCACCTAAAATAAGCGCAATTTAATAATAAGAATAGGACATTGGATCCATCTACTGTTTCTTTCGTGAATTCACCGGTTCAGACGCTGGGTATATGACATGGATGCATATTCCTTGACCAAGTAGTTCATTGCGTCGACCCATTGTTTTGCCACTTTTTCGCAGTCCGCTGAGATACAATACCAGATGGAAAAAAGAAATACGTCATTTCCTCTTAACTTGATCAACGATCTAAACAGCGCATCGGTTGGTTTCCTACCGGCACAGCTGAGTGTTTTTAAAACGAACTCCGCCCCGTAAAGAACAACGAAGCATTGGGTGTGCTCGTTTCTTCTGGCATCAACTGGAAACCACTCGAAATCATCGGAGAATCGATTCCGACGTACTTCTTTGATATCTCGAACATCGACTGAAAGATCCAACAACCGAATACATAAACTCTTTTATCGAATGAATCTCACACAGGCCGCTAATAAAATGGGGATGTTGCTGTCTGTCTGCCTGCCTGCCTGTCTGTCTGTCTGCCTGCCTGTCTGTCTGTCTCTCTATCTGTCTCTCTATCTGTCTGCCTGCCTGCCTGCCTATCTGTCTGTCTGTCTGTCTGTCTGTTTGTCTGTTTGTCTGTCTGCCTGCCTGCCTGCTTGTCTGCCTGTCTGTCTGTCTGTCCGTCGCACGGATGTTTCTTTGCGTTTGTTAAGGGCTCACCTGTCCCTTGAACGGCGATAACTTGTCCTGGACCCTGACGTGCCCAGACAATCTGCCCGGTTTCTCGCCGAATCGTAAACAGCTTCTTCTCCACTCGTCGGGACGTGCAACAGAATTTCGTCAAAACCGTTCCAGTTCGCGACAAGTCCTCCAGCACCGACTCCATCATGCACAGAACGCCGAATCAAAATCCACAATAAAGTCTCGCTGTAAGCTCCAACACGCCGACACTCCGATCCAGATAGTTTACTGACTTCATAACAATCGTATGCTGCAAGAAGAGCCCAAAATGTAAATACGGGACGGGAACTCGCGTGTTGACTGACCTAATCTTGGGCTTGTCTAATCGGGATGAGCCAAACTCATCAGCATCACGTATGTCGGTATTGCGATAAAGCAGTTTTCCTTGACTGATTCCGGAGTCTGGGATTGATCGAACGACGCATAGATACGGGCAAGGTTTATTTCTGTTGATGCAACATTGGTCTAGTAATCGTCTTAATCGATGACGGAAATACATTTCACGTACATGTGCCGCCGAATGTATAGCGTCATTTCCGTGTGAAAGTTCTTCACACGTCTGCCGAGCGAATTTGCAGGCACAGAGACTCACCCTTGTTTACTCTCCGCTTGGGTTAAACGATTTTCACCGCAGCCGGGCGAACTTTTTTATTGTTTCAACTGTTTGCTGATTGAGGCGTCTGTACAATGTGTACCGTAAGAAGTCTCTCCGGTTAACGCATTCCGGAATTTTTGCCCTGGCCCACGAGTACTGACCAAAAGGATTCGTGCAGTTAAGAGTTGCCAATTAAAAGTCTTCGGGCGCGTTTTGTACTGATAGTATATGGAACGAGCCGCAACTGCCTCGCAGTCGTGTTCGTACAGGCAAACAGCAATAGCGCTCTAAGAACCAGTTTGCTACCAGCTACCATCGGACGTCAAGTCACAAGGGTGGTGCTCCCGTTACTACAATATATGCGGACAATAAATAATGTATCGGGTACAAAGTGGCATGAACTATATGATCCTGACATTGAAACTGAATTCGGAAGTAAGATTGCTAGTTGTTGCCCGTCGGTCAGTCGGTCCGCTCGCCGTTCCGTCCATCCGTCCGTCCGTCCGTCCATCCGTCCATCCGTCCATCCGTCTGCCCGTCCGTCCATCCGTCTGCCCGTCCGTCCATCCATGCGTCGTCCATCTGACTATTCACGGTCCGTCTGTCCGTCCGTCCATCCGTCGTCCATCTGACTATCCCTGGTCCGTCCGTCCATCAAACTGCCACCGCGACTCGAAGGCAGAAAACATGTTAATGGAAGGAGTCGGTGTTGAAAGGTTTTCTCTGCGCTCCATCCATTTTACGCGGCAAGATTAAGCACTTGCTCGCGCTGCTGAACTGAGGAATGGGTGACTCCTTGACATCCTTTACTCCTTTACCATCTCAAACGGGCAGTCCGAGCAGAACGACTCTAACGGAATGTCAATCGGAAACACAATACTCGGCACGAGACTGCCTGCAGACAATGGTTTTGACTAATGCTACGTTTATAGTCCGTGTCAGATGCGAGATGCCAGGACATTTGTGCATAATCATTGTCAGACGAAAGTTTTGCGATACCGCTCGCCAAACATTGCGAAATGCGAGGACGTGACGTCAGTGCGAGAAAAGACATCTGACACTAGTGTTGTTTAAATAACACTTTTGAATTTAAATAAATTATATAATAAATTTAAATTTTGCCAATAAATTAAATAAAATAACGTTTAAATATATTTAATTAAAACAGCCGAATTTAAATAGAAATATTATTAAATTAAAAGTTTTATTTAAATAACATATTCTATTTAAATAACATGCGTTAATTTAAATATTTCAAAGACTTTTCAAAGGGAGATTTCTGTACTGACAAGCGAATTTCGCGGTCATTATTTTATTGAAATAGAACATGTCCCATTCAAATATTTCGTAGGCCCGATAAATTCAGTTAAAGCCGGCATGGCGAACTAGGATAGCCTCAATATTGCAGAACAAATTTGTATGTAAAATCGGGAAACTGGGAGAACCCATGAAGACGATTTTGCAAACCACTCTATCAAAAGACGCAAAGCACGACTAGTACATACAATCAATTGTTTTACGATGGGAAAAAATTTACATATAAATAAAATAAAAAATAATTCTGATATTAAATAAAATTAAAAACACATTTTAGTTAAAGAAAAAACACCCTTTTTGAGTATATTAAATAACAATTTAAGTATATTTTAACAACACTATCTGACACACATGTTCATAGTTGCCGGTCAGAGCGATGAAGTAGCGTGACAATTCATAGTCCCGCCCAAGGAAATCACCGCAGCCATTTCATTTATCACAGTGATTTCTTTTTCAAATTTTGAGTCATGATTTTCAATAACCATTTGCCGAGGGAAAAAAAGCAAGCTGCTGGTACTGTACCAGCAGCTTGTCCTAGTTGCAGCACTGTAGCAACTTAACATAACAGAATAATATATTATTATTTGAAGAATATTATTCACAAGATCAAACTGGAGAACAACTTCGAAGTAGGAATTTCAAGGAAACTTCCAAACCCTCGAACAGTTTATGATTGGCCGGCCAGCTCTGGCATGCCAGATGATTCTTGCGAGACCATGCCCCAAAATAACACTCGTCTGGCATTGTTTTACGAAATGTTTGGTGAGTGTTCATAGTTCATCTTGCAAAATGTCATACGACAATTGTTACATGCGCATCGATAGTGAACACCTACGTCACAACTGAAGTGTTCTTCTGGCAAATAACACGGACTATGAACGTAGCATAAGTAACTGTGACTGAGTAACTGTCCACCAGTTACTACTTTCTCCATCCATCTGTCTGTCTTCCCACTCCTTTGTCTGACTGTCTCGTCATCAGTCGCATCTCTTGAGTCACTATCCGTCCGTCCGCTACTGGTTCTTTCTCCATCCGTCTGCCCGACCGTCTCACCGTCCGGCCAGCACTCCGATCGTCTCACCGTCCGGCCAGCACTCCGACCGTCTCACCGTCCAGCCAGCACTCCGACCGTCTCACCGTCCGGCCAGCACTCCGACCGTCTCACCGTGCCAGCACTCCGACCGTCACCGTGCCAGCACTCCGACCGTCTCACCGTCCAGCCAGCACTCCGACCGTCTCACCGTCCGGCCAGCACTCCGACCGTCTCACCGTCCAGCCAGCACTCCGACCGTCTCACCATCCAGCCAGCATTCCGACCGTCTCACCGTCCAGCCGGCACTCCGATCGTCTCACCGTCCGGCTAGCACTCCGACCCACCTTTCTTCCTTCTCTTTCCGTCCACCAACCGTGTCTACTTCCGTCCACCGGCTTCTCCCAGAAAGAACAACATGACCCGGCTAGTGGATACTTGATTTCCGAACCTTTTCCTGCACTGAACACACACAGCGTGTTTTCTTTACTTTCACGTTCATCTATGTCCTTCTTAGACCTCGCCAAAACAAAACTACAACGAAACACTTTCTTGGACCAGTAAAAGATCAAGCCGGTCAGATCCGTCCCAAAAAACAGCTACCTTTAAAAAAATCTATTAAATCCAATATAAAAATCATTTTTCTAACTGCAAAAAAAAGAATAAAATTATGCAGAAGCAGTTTGGGCGTACATTTTCGCCTCGTGCCGAGTGTGGACCCTCGAGAGGAAGGCCAACAGCTCGAAGCCCCGGACCCCGCAGAAACCCTTGCCGAACTCCCAGGTGCCCCACGCCAACACCACCCATCGCAGCGGGAGGACGTAGAGGGCCGCCAACAAAGCGGTCAGCGCGAGGATGGCAAAGTACGACAGCCACGGCACGGTGAAGTTGAAGGTATTGACCACTTTCTCGTACTGCTCCGCGAAGAACTCCAGCACGGTCTGGATGAAGCGCGCCTGGTCGTGGGCTGTTTTGACGGTGCTGACGATCTGTCGACCGGTACTGCGGTTCATGTATCGAGACCACAGACGGAGGGGATTCACGCTGTTGGGGAGGCCAGTCAGTTGGAGGAGCTCCTCGGCGGCCGTGAATTTCGCGGAGAAGCAGCTCGCCGTGGACGCTTCCGAAAAGGTAGTCGATCCAGAGGAGTACAGGGAATCAGCGTCCTCATCGCTTTCGTTCTCAGCCGAGTTGTTTCCCGTCGGGTATTGGTACCTTTCGGTGTAATTTTTTAGGAAAAGGAGGAGGAGCCCCAGGGGGATCCAAAAGGGCTGGAAGAAAAGAGTGGTGACGAGGAAGACGAGGTAGGCAATCACAGAGTTGGGCGGAGAGTCCCAGGTGAGGAGTGAATGAGTGAACGTGAGGCTTTCCGAGGCAAGACTGACGACTTTACGGATTTGGTGGACTTTGTTCACAAGGACCTGGACAGAAGAAGTAGATTAGCAGATGTATCGTACTTCACTATCAGACAGGCAGATAGGCAGACACACAGACAGGCACACGCAAACAAGCAGACAGACAGACAGACAGACAGACAGACAGACAGACAGACAGACAAACAGACAGACAGACCGATCGATGGGTAGGTAGGTAGACAAGTAAACAGGCAGGCAAGCAGAAAGACAGACAAACAGACAAATAGACAAACCGATGGGCAGACAGGCAGGCAGGCAGACAGACAGGCAGAGAGAAAGACATTCAGTCAGGCAGTCAGACAGACAGATAGATAATCAGACCTGGCTGCTGACTTTCTTGTCCAACTCTGACGGGACCTCCTCCTTCGGTCGGAGCGTCTGCAGTGCTGCTCGAAAGACATCATACTCCAGCTTCAATTCCAGCACGACCGTCGAGGCAGTATTCTTCATCAACTTCTTATCCTTCAACGTCCACGTCCGCCGCACTCCCGATCCCGAGGACTGCTCCATATGCACCAAGGGCAGAGCCAAAGAGCCTAACACCGACGACCGACTTCGGCTGTCACGGTCCATCACCGTGATCTCCAGCACGGCGTGGATGTCATCCACCGGGAAGGAGTGCTCAAAGTTCCACTCCGCATCCGCGGACTTGGGGATGGTGAAGGTTTGCGCACGCACCAGGCCTAGTTGGAGGACGCAGTAGAGGCTCTTGCCCTCGGAGTCGGTCATCGGGAGGTTGGAGGTGGTGAGGATCTTCACCGAGAGACTGCCGACCAAGCCCACACCCGGGTTACGGCGAATGAGAAGAGCCTCTTCGGTGGTAGGGGTAGTCGTCTGCGAGGGGGGCAGTCCATCGTCAACCTCAACAGAAATGAAACGTAGTTTTAAGGAATACGTGACATATTTTCAATGACATATTTCATTCCACTTAGTTTATTAATTCCAATAAAATGTATTTCAAAACTGATATCTTTTCAGCGATATACTTCTCAATTACAGTTAAACAAGGCTTTTGTCGTGAAAGAAAACGATCGTTCGATCAACCGCACGGTGAAAGCTACATGCGAATAACAATCAATCAACCATTCAATCAACCGACCAACGAACCAATCGACCGATCAATCAACGGACCAATCAACCAATCAATCAACCGACAAACGGACCAATCAACCGATCAATCAACCGACCAACGAACCAATCAACCAACCAATCAACCGATCAATCAACTGTAAAACACCAACTTACCAGCGGTTCAACACTGGCCTGTGTCTTGACGATTCTGGCAAAGTCGTTGATCTCCTTCGCTTCATTCACCAGTACCGAAAGATGAACCGTTCCACGGCGCTTCCCTTTATCCTTCACGTCCAGCCATAAATCGTACGTCTTGCCCTGTTCGTAGGGCGTCAAGTCGAGATCTACTCTGCCAATGAGCTCATTCTTCATCGTTCGGTCCCAGTCCCACAGGCTAATCTCCAGGCGTTTGCTGTCGTAATCGTAGAAAAAAATATCAAACTGCTCCATCCACTGAGGATTGAGGGTCTTCTTGATGACGCGCGAGCGGAATTTCTCACCGCCCAGACGAAATTTTACGAATGGGTCGGAGAAGCCGTTTCGGTCCATCGGCGCGAGATCCTTCGCCTCGAACAGGTGGATCGTCACGCTGTTGTATGTAACAGGTTTGCTGCTGCTCATGATGTCGGGCTTCGAAAATGCTGCTACGGATGGCAAGAGGTCGCAGATCTTCAAGCCTGCGAGACGCTTCATGTATGGTGACCGAAGGGAAAGAGACTTCCTCGCGAACTCACCATCCCAATAAAAAACTCCAACACCAACACGTCCGAATGACAACTAGCACCCTGGAATTTAAAATCACATTAGTATCAACCATCGGAAACAGATCTCACACCAAGATTCGGTCGGCTTACGCAGAAGTTTCGGAGGTTATTTAGCAATGTCCCGGCTGAAATGAGAAATCCTCGACGGCGTCAACTCCGAAGTCTGATTTCGCTGCGAATTCTTCCGAAGATGCGGCCAGACTTTGAAATTCAACTAAAAACAATCTATGCTTTCAAAACAAATACTGCAGTTGCCCATCGGTTAGGGTGTGAAAAAGTTTCGGAGGTTATTTAACAATGTCCGGGCTAAAAGGAGAAGTCCTCGACGGCGTTAACTCCGAAGTCTGATTTCGCTGCGAATTCTTCCGAAGATGCGGCCAGACTTAGAAATTCAACTAAAAACAATCTATACTTTCAAAACAAATGCTGCAATTGCCCATCGGTTAGGGTGTGAAAAAGTTTCGGGGATTACTAGGAGAAGTCCTCAACGAAAAAAAGATGTCTTGGACAATCTTAAATCTCCCAGCAGATTCCGAGGTTATCGCATCCGAAGATGTGACGAAGATTCAAAATCAATTCAGCAACAGCTTCGGCATAACAAAAATCGTCTAGATGAAACAATCGGTTGATTCATCGAAAAGTTTCGGGGATTTGATGGGAGGAGCCCTCGACAACGTGGACATCTTCAACGCAATTCCGGTTAACCGACGAAAATTTTATTCAAGCAAGCGAATCGTGCTAATTCAATCCAAAGATCAGGACTGCAGATTTTTTGACATAAACAAAATCAAAAGCGGAGATCAGATGGAAGAATAAAAATTATAAAATCCTTCGGGAAGATTTCTGCGGGGAAGAACTCAGAAGAAGTAATCCAGCCAAGAAAAAAATAAACCTTAAAATTCCAAATCCCCACGCAAAAAGTAATGAATCAGACTCAGCGGTTCCCTGCTCAAGAATACAAGACGAAAAGTGCTGTGTTGGGGTTTTTCCGGAAGCGAAACAGGCGGGAGAGAGAATGTTCTGAGTGCAGTTGAGACACACTTTATAGGAATAGACTGTTTCCATTACGTTTTTCCTCAATTACAAACAGTATAAATGAATAGAGTTCTGTATAGGGAAGCTGTGAAATGCAATCACACTGTTTCAACTCGACTCGGCCCAAATGACTAATCCGCCCTTCGCGAGCGTCAACAATGACTCACATCATTAATGAAAGGCGTAAAAACCACATTCTCAGCCAAAACCGCTATCACAAAAAAGACATAAAGAACCACTCGGGTGGGTGTGCCATGGATTGCCGCCAGGCGGCGCCACTCGGGTGGGTGTGTCATGGATTGCCGCCAGGCGGCGCCACTCGGGTGGGTGTGTCATGGATTGCCGCCAGGCGGCGCCACTCGGGTGGGTGTGTCATGCATTGCCACCAGGCGGCGACACCGGAAACATTTGAATATCAATTTTCAAGAGGACTTCGCCGCTTTCAACCCCGCTGAGCAGCAGCCGTTTCGTCACCGGTACATTAGGTCCAGTTTTTTCAGCGAACACAACGGCCAGCCGCAACTCTGCCCTCCCCAAAAACCCATTCGGCGCGTAGGGGCTGAAACTGAACACGGTGAAGTCCAACACATCCTGCTCCAGACTGCCGATATTGAAAGTCATACTCTGGTCCCATTTCGGTGAAGACGAATTGTCCACCACTTTGGTTTTGCGCTCCTGTTTAACAGCAAAAATAACATTTCAAATATCAAAGCAGATCATTTCAAACCAAGTCCGACTTAAGTCAGACAGAGAGACAGACAAATAAACCGGCTAGCAAACAAACAGGCAGACAGTGAGACAGATAGACAAATGGACAAGGAACCAGAGATGAAGAGACAAGCAGAAAGACAGATACACAGACAAATAGACACGCAGTTAAACAGACAGACAGACAGACAGACAGACAGACAGACAGACAGACAGGCAGACAGACAGGCAGACAAGCAGGCAGACAAGCAGGCAGACAGATAGCCACGCCAAGCAGGCAGAAGAACAAACCAAGACAGAGAGAGGGCGGACAGACAAAAGCCTTTATTCATTTGATGCGATCTTTAGTCCTAATACCTGCTGACGCAGCGACACCCGACAGAACGTATCGGTCTTCTCCTTCAGCTCCACCGCTTCCAGCACGATGACCCGACACATTCCAAGGACGGTCGGTTGATTGATCGTCTGATTGCGCCACATCAGGGCCTGCTCTTTCTTCGTGTATTCCGCGACCGCGTCGAGGATCTTCTTCATCCACGATTTGCATTCGGTGGCGGTGGTCGCCTTCAACGGAAACGACATGGCGCTGTTGGGGAATGTGAGATGGAAATTAAGCGGGTCGGGATGGGAGACGACTGTACAGCCGGAGAGGAGGAGGGGCTTGCGGTATAGCCGGAAAGGAGTGGTGGACGTCCAGGCACGCTTGTCGAAAGAGAAGTTACCGAGAGTGGCAGTTAGGGGGCGTGGCGGTGTGGTAAAGAGGAGGAAGTCATTGAAGAGAAAGGCAACCATTTCTCTACCACCTTTCACCTGCAAAATGGTAGGAGTTAGCAGACATCACTAATTTGTTTTGTCTTGGCAAGTAATCAGCTTGTCTTTGTATTTCTTGAATGTCTACTGCTTTTATATCAGTATGCATGTTTGTCTGTCTATGCGCCTCTTTGCCTTCCTGTCTTCCCGTTTGTCTGTCTGTCTGTCTGTCTGTCTGTCTGTCTGTCTGTCTGTCTGTCTGTCTGCGTGTCAAGTCTATCTGCTTGTCTGTCTATCTGTTTGTCTGCCTATTCTGTTTGCCTGATTTGTCTGTTTGTTTAGCTGTCTGTCTGTCTGCGCTGCCTGTTTGACAGTCTCCTTACCTACCTTATTGTCTATCTACCGATTTCTTGTTTACCTATCTGTTGGACCGTACCTTGAAAAGACTGCCGCAGTAAAGGAGCGCTCGTTGGCCCATAAAATTAGTCGCCGAATCAAACTTAATCTTCTCTGCAAACTCCTCCAGCTGCACATGCTGTTGCAGCCAGAGAAACCGCTCCGAGTTCTCCGTGTCCCTCACCCTCTCATTCACCTTCCTGCATAACTCCTCCGCCTTCCCCAGCGCCTCCTTCAGATTCCCGTAATCCGCATGCCCCGTCGCAGGCGTCAAGTCCAGAATGCGTTTGATCAATAAGGGATATCGCGTGATTCGTTGCATCGGTTTGACGTAGGCGGTGGTCAGGGGCAGACCCTGGAGACGGACCTCCTGGGAGCAGGCGCGAAGGACGCTGTCAAAACGGCTGTTCTCGGCGGTCTTCTCGCGGATCAGTTCGGATATTTTGACTTGATTGCTACAGAATGTCACGTAGGGCGTCTGACTGGGCAGGTGGGCGCAGAGTATAGCTCCGATTGAGTCGGAGAGTGGGCCGTAATCGGCGGCCCTGGGGTCATGGAGGACTGAGAGCAGGGCGGTGGAGCTCTCAATGATGTCCGGCCAGACAAAAAACATCATCTGGAAGCACATGTAGACAACAACATTCAGTGACAGACAGACAAACCGGCATGCAGACAGACAGACAGACAGGCAGACAAACAGACAGGCAGGCAGACAGACAGAGAGATAAAGAGACAGGCAGACAAACAAACAGGCAGGCAGACAGACAGACAGATAGAGAGACAGGCAGACAGACAAGGAAATGCGCAATCGAGACGCGGATAAAAAGGCGTAGGCAAAGAAAGACAGGAGATAGAGACACAGCATACCTGTAATACTGTGTCGGAAAGAGTTCCACTAGCTTTAATTTTGTCATAAAATATCTCCATCACACAGTTTATATCATCCAAATACTTTTCCTCCGTATCCACCAGCTCCTGAATCGCTTTGGTTCGCACCGGATCATCGATCTCCTCCTTCAGCGAGGCCTGCCTCGATAACTCCCCCGATTCCTCTTCACGCACCTCAGCTACGCTATCAAAGCGGATGTAATTTGCTGGCACTAGTCCGACCTCCTGTCCGCCCACCACCTTCCCGAAAAACCAATCTGGATCCGAATCTACCGACGGAAGAATTTCGAGGATATCATCTGCCACAAATGACAGCTCGTCCTCATTCTGCGCGGTGTAACTATACAGCGCCACAGCGTACTCCGCGTCGTCGACAGGCGGGGCGGACGGCTCGGTAACCTCTTCCTGAAAGGGTGGGGGGGGGTGAAAAAATTAGGAAATCGTACAAAACATCATTTTTATCAACTAAAAAACTTGTTTTCAATCCCATTCGTCCGTCTGTCTGTTTCTCTATCTGCATGCAAAGATGTTGGCATGCCTATCAATCCTTCAATTCGTCTGACTGTATGTCTGTCTGCTTGCTTGTTTGTTTGTTTGTTTGTTTGTTTGTTTGTTTGTTTGTTTGTCTGTCTGTCTGTCTGTCTGTCTGTCTGTCTGTCAATCTGACTGGCTTGGTTTTCCCGGCTGTATCCGTACCTCCTTTGGGACGCCATTGATTTTCGGCAAAAAATCTCCGGTAGGCTGACCGGCAAAATCGACTACTTCTTCCGTGACGTCATTGACATCCCGCATGAAATTCGCCGGAACGTGGCCGATCTCCCCGGCGGAATCTCGCGCAAGCCACCACTCCTCATCGACGCGTTCGATGATGTGAAGCCGATCCCCTTTTTGGAAAGGCAGTTCGCCGCCTTCGAGAGAACCGTCGAACGTCTCGATGGCCACCATGACATCGTCATCGGGGAAGGTGTCCCGGACTTCGACCGTGGGGACGGTCTGCGGCGACGGAGACGACTCCGACACGCTGGAGAAGGAGTTGCGGTAGAGGTCGTGGACGGCGATTTGCTGGAGGAGACGCTGCTGTTGATGGAACGGGTCCAGGTGGCGACGGCGGGGTTCGAGTGGGGGAGGAGGGGAATCAGTTTGGATTTGTTGTTGCAGGAGTAGCTTCTCGTTTTCTCGACGGGTCAAGTCCAGTTGGAGGTGCTGGACCGCCGTTTGTTTGGATTTGTATTGGGCTAATAACGCGGAGTGGTCCTTCTGGGATAATTCCAGTCTTCTTGCTAAGGTTTGAAATCTGAAATGTATAACGCGGGTCAATTTGAGTTAACTGAAGCACCACCAAGCGAATCGCGAGTCTTCGTCCATCTGCAATAACAAATGCCCGCACGTTCGCCAGCTTGACCTCTCTCGTTTGATGTCTGCCCAGACAGGCGCTAAGATAAATCGTTTCTGCCGACCCGCTGGTAAGTCTGCCTGCTAGTCTGTCTGTCTGTCTATCTGCCAGCCTGCTTGTTTGTCTGTCTGTCTGCCTGCCTGCTTGTCTGTCTGTCTGTCTGTCTGCCTGCTTGTCTGTCTGTCTGTCTGCTTGTCTGCCTGTCTGTCTGTCTGTTTGTCTGTCTGTCTGTCTGTCCGTCTGTCTGTCCGTCTGTCTGTCCGTCTGATCGCCTGCCAGCTGTCAACCCTCATGTCCGACTGGTAAAACCCACTTCTTTTGGCTGTCTGCCACCGTACTCTCCAGCAGCTTCACTTTCCCAGCTCCGTCATCAATACTCCTGCGCAGCAGTTTTTCGCGCCGATAAATCTCCGTAATCTCTCTCCTCAGCTCCCCAACAACCGCCAAACACTCCGACGCCGTGTCCTCCGGCACTGCCAGCTCCGTCTGGTCCCGCTTCTCCAGCAACACCGATTCAGTCAGCTGTTTCAGTTGCCGTTCCAGCAGTACATTGGCCGACTGAATCACGCCTGCCTGGCGTTTTGTCTGCGTCAGGGCTTCCTTCGTCTGTTCCAGAGCTTTTTTCGCTGCCGACACCGGGGTAGTCGCAGACACTTTCGTTCGACTGGTTTGCGCCAAGTCACTGTTGAGTTTTGTTCGTTCTTTCCGCAGTGCTTCCAATTCGGTCTTTAGGTCAGCCAACTCCTTCCGTTTTGATCGGACAAACTCGGCGGTTTTCGATCGCTGGTGGTGAGTTCCGGTCTTAGGAGCTGCCTGTCTGCCTAGAACGGAAGCTGTCTGAATGCCAGGAGTCAGGGTTGTCTGGATGCCTTGGACCGCTATTGTCTGCTTGCCTGCAAAAGGCATTGTCTGGATGCCTGGAACCGCTGTTGTCTGCTTGCCTGCAAAAGGCATTGTCTGGATTCCTGGTACGGATTTTGTCTGGATGCCTGGAACCGCAGATGTCTGCCTGGCTGCAAAAGGCATTGGCTGACTGCCTAGAACCGTTGCGGGTTGTCTGACTGGAACGGAAGCACCCGGCGGCTGCGGTGTTGCGGTAGGCCAGATAAATTTCTGTCCAGCAGGTGTCGGAGAAGCGAGCTGATGGTGATGGTTGTTGTTGTTATTGTTTGGCGGTCTGATACCGTTGGGAGCAGGAAATACGGAGACCGGCGACAGCGGCGGCTGTTTTGGTTGGGTTGTCATAAATGCTGCAAAAACCATGAATGGCGGTGGTGTATAATGGGCGACACAGAGAGGCTTATTAGTTAGGCGTACAATCGGACCGGCACAATCAAGTCGAAAATTTCATATTCAAGTGACACAAAAGCTGGAGGGGCGACAAACTGATACCATATGGTGATAAAGTGAATATATAAGGGCATTCATAGACCGACGGAAAGATGAAAGGCAGGCAATCAGACAGACAAACAGGCAGACAGGCAGACAGACAGGCAGACAGACAGACAGACAGACAGACAGACAGACAGACAG
>LRSR01003696.1:0-21790 GCA_001579985.1 Hypsibius dujardini
TGAGGGAAGTTTCAGATAAGTAGCTCTTGAACTTGACAGTGGACTTTTGGGCGAAATACTTCCCCAACGGCCATCGATCGAGCTGCTTGCCCCATCAACAGTGTGTAATAAAAAATAGCGGATTTTTATATTAGATAAACGTACTTGGGCGTGGGCTCGTACCAACACCATATGCATATAATGATCAGGGGCACAAGGCAAAACTTAAGGTACTTCGCCTGACCTTCCATAACTCGATCAATATAGCTGTCTTGCACAATCTAGCATGACATCAAACCTCCTTGACTCTGGCTAACTCGCACTGCTCCGGTCGGCTATCCACCTACGCCAGCTGTGTCTGTGTCTGCGTCTGTGTCTGTGTCTGTATCTGTATCTGTATCTGTATCTGTATCTGTATCTGTATCTGTATCTGTATCTGTGTCTGTATCTGTATCTGTATCTGTATCTGTATCTGTATCTGTATCTGTATCTGTATCTGTATCTGTATCTGTATCTGTATCTGTATCTGTATCTGTGTCTGTGTCTGTGTCTGCGTCCCAAACTGCACTTACAAATAAGTCTACGACAATACGTCCTAGTTTCTATGTCTGTTTCTGTGTCCCAACCTGCGCTTACATTGTAAGTCTATGACAATACGTCCTACTAGAGGAAGTTGAATGGCGAGGTGGATTACGCACGCGACCATATTATAGCACTGAGCAGACTCCGCGGGACTTTTTCCACTCCGCGGCGGAGAAAAGCCTTATATTTTCCTCGTTGCGGAATGACGCGGAAATTGAAATTTTGCGGAAGCGGCGCGGTGCGAAAATTCAATCAATCAATTACAGACGTCAACGCAGTTATTCAGTGATACGAATTACGAAGCTATATTAACAAAACCAAATTAGCTCTGATTTTTAAATTAATGATACCTAAAAAATATACTAGCTCGATTTTGATCTGGTAAGTGTTAAAATATTAAATATACAACAAAACACAAAAATATTTATTTTCAGACCGAGGAGCGAAGCGACGAGGTCCTCTAAGTTGCAATCCAGTGGTTGGAAATCGAGAATGTCTGTCCGTGTGTGTCTGTGTCTGTCACAGTCATGGGCGGGGTAATCACATTCAGTGCTCGCATATGATTGGCTAGTGTAGTCTAGGGCGCCCTACCGTTTCCTCCCGGCCTTAAGGGACACCTAAGCACCGCCCCATGCCACAAATACACGACACAGTGCACACGCATGCACACAGGTTTACATTTAAAAATGCAGGCACAGGCGGAATGCATGCCCAAGGGCATAAAACTTGAGGCGGGGAGAAAACTACCTTTCGGACTACAGTGTATATCAAGCTCGGGCGTTCGAATCTTAATTCCGGACTTACTTACATTCAACACAAGTGTTTCGAGATTTTAGGAAGTTCGCTCAATAACAGTTACAGACTGCAACTGACTAAGCTCCTCGGTCTTTCCATCGATCGCATCGATTGCTAGTTTAAAGAAATGTTAAGGAAATTTATCAGTTTTCTGTTAGCTTTACGTGACGCGGTTCTGCTCTGGCAAATCGACAGGCGGCCCGAAATTTCCGCTCCGCTTCGCGCACAGAGCGGATGTCATACTCTCCATAGCGCTATTAGAGAATTTTCGCAAACGGTAAATCTCACGATATAGCCGTACAGTATAGAAAAATGAACTGGGGTCAGAGAGAGTTTTCTATACTGTACCGCTATACCATGAGATATACCGTTTGCGAAACTCTCTGTTATTAGTTACTGTATAATCTGGCTGAAAGCACGGGAACGTGTTCAGTTGAATAGAACACGCGTAAACTGCCACCAGCGTCTGATTGATTCAAAGAATAAAGCACAAGACTGCGATCAATTGATTCTTGATTTGACGCGCCCGGTCTGTAAAATGTGATTGTTGATTCGTCTTGTGTCTGAAGCAGGATTTCTTCCACTGATTTCTTTTAGTTTCTTTAACGAGGAGTCTTTCGTGGAGGAAGTCCAGCTAGATTTTGTAACGAATACATTTTAATATGGAAATCTAATGTTTGATTGATGGATTACGGGCGTAATGCTGTAATCGTACGGGCAGAATTTACCGTACCGGTGGGCAAAATAAGCGATCGTTCGATTAGCCAACAATTGTTCCCGTGATCGATTATTTCGATCATCCAAATTATACAATAAGCCATTTACATGAAATTTGTATGTTGCGTAGTCGGTTATTAGTGATGGCCGAACTGAACGCAGTTAGGTGAGCTCAATGGTTTAACTCGGGTAGCAATTTTAATACATGTATGGCCACGTGTGCAAGACTGTTTCTTCCATGGCACGCCGCCTGCGTCAATATTAAAACCCAAATATTGCAAAAAAATTCCAGCGCGAGGTCTCCGCCGTTGTAGCCGTTATTATCCGCACCCAAAATGCCCGCAAACGGCACAATTTTTGCCTGAAATTCATTTTCCTACCGGAAAAACACGCTCGCAGAATTCGCCATGCGTGCCATCCCCGCCTTCGGGCATCGCCTTTGCCGGTCACTTTTGCTGCAGCCCAAAACGTCCCATCTCCGTTGCACCCCCTGCCGACGCGGATCCCAGCGCACACTCTCCACGCCGTACTACGACCCGCAGGATTTTACGCGGGATCGCACCACGACCATTCATCGTTCGCTGTACGAGCACCCGGAGGACTACACCGACGAGGCGGAATATCCGGCCATTGAACCGATCAAAAAGACGCCCGCATGGGTTCGCTTCACACGCGAGAAGCAAGGCCGTGAGTTGGCGCGAAAACCACTGCAGGAGAAGATGATGTACTTTCGATTTGCACCGCGAGATAAGAACGTGCATGAGGCGCAGGAGAAGTGGGAGCACCGACGGCGATTTTGGAAACCGTTTGAGATCAGGTAAATAGATCAATCAATGCGTTGGTTGTTTGATTGACACCACATAATGGGCCGAGTGGTCGCTTGATTGATGAGTTGACCGAGTGACACATGCACACTTTGAACGTCTTCAGATTTTGGCTGGTATAATTATGCCTTTTTAAAATTATTATGACTATTTCGAACAATACGGTATGTGTTCTAATGCGTGTTGGAAAACCATGCAGATTGCAGTGCTGTCAAAATACATTGAAAAGATATTTGAAATGGCTTTTGATTTTAAATAAAATATTTTTTTTTCACCTCAAGTCATAAAACTAGAAATTGAAAAACTAAAAAAATTGATGTTTAAAAGCTTACGCTTATTTAAAATCTTTAAATTTACTTTTAATTGTTAGTATGTTTTGTTTAAAATAAATATAATACTGTCTGAATGCTGAAAATGTTACTTTTAAAATAAAATAAATGTTTAATTTAATATAATTTATATAAATATAATTTAATTATATTTATGCTTGATATTCCAGAGGCTACCCCGACATCTACCACCTGACGCCGATGTATCAGTACCTCACCAAGACCGCCATCGTCTCCGACGAGCTCCCCGCCGACTACTACGCCTACCTCGGGGACGCCGAATTGACCGCGATCCTCGATAAGATCCGCGAGCCGGTGCGGGCCGCGATCCTGGCGGAGAGTGAGTTCTTCGCACACAATACGGAGGCCGTCTCCTCTGACGCGGACATGGTGGTGCAGGCGCAGAGTGTTATTGACGCGACCACTCGCGCCATCGATTTGGCGGTCGCGCGGTCGGACTACCCGCACCTGCACGAGCTGCAGCGCGACCTCGAGACCAAGTGTGCGGCCTTCTGGAAGCGCTCCGGTTTCCGTGACGAGGAGCAGCATGAATTCACGCTGGATCGAGACGGGATGGAGATGAAACTGCAATATGTGGAGGATGGGCATGTGTTTCGGCTGTTTCGCCATGAACAACCGCTCCCGCCGGTGAGTTTCTTTGGGCCGACAGCTTAGGTGGTGGTGAACAGTTAAACGGACGAGTGATGACTTGATTGCCAATTGATTCCGTGCAGTAGAATTGAAGTGCCTGCAATAGAAATTAAAAAATTTCCAACGTTTAATCCTTTAATTCTAATAGCTTTTTGGGCAGATAGACAGAGAGGCCGGCAGACAGACAGACAGACAGACAGGCCGACAGGCCGACAGACAGAGAGACAGACAGAGAGGCCGACAGACAGAGAGACAGACAGATGGACAGACGGACAGACAGACAGACAGACAGACAGACAGACAGACAGACGGACAGACAGACGGACAGACAAACAGGCAGGCAGGCAAACAGGCGGGCAGGCCGACTGACAGACAGACGTACATGAGCGTGGTGAAAAAAGGAACGTATACTTCATTCCGGATAATTTTGTTGTCTGAAAGCGTGTGGTTTGCCAACAGACAAACTTTTGTTGCTTTTTAATCCGACCAATTTGCTTGGCGTCGGTCCTGGGGAACAATCTTCCAATTGGCTAATTATGGTTTTAAATTTTTTATTAATTTCTTAAATAGCGAATTTAACCTTAGTTACATTATGATATTTTTCAGGTTGTTCCTCGTATTTCCTCTCTGGTAAATCCATCCATTCTCCCCGCTCCGGTGGAGGATTCCGCACTGGCAACTCAACCAACGGCTACCGAGCCAGAATCGAATGTCATTGACGTTCCACTAGAGAATTTCTGCCCTTCCACACGTGGTTTCGAAGATAAGCAGTATTTGCCTCACTGGATACCCGGTAAGCAAGCGATGAAATGGTTTTTGGTTGAACTGCCTGAATCACTAAGCTGTGCTTTCTTTTTACTGCCATTTTTAGGTTTCTGGTTTGGAGATCCGTGCGAGTTCAGCACTCTGAGCCTGACAGTACCGCGAAATTTTGCGGCGGTCGCTGATCGACTGGGTGAAGAAGCGGCTTTTGAGAATCTGGCAGCCAGCGCAATCATCGGCGGATTTGGCCGGGTGGTTGCTCAGGCTATGTATTTAGGTACTTTTTCTGCTGTAGTTGTATGTGCAATGGATTGTTTGCTTTAGTAGGTTGATAGATAGATAGGCAGACTGATTGACTGACTGACAAGCAGACAGACAAACAAACATGCGGGTAGGCAATCAGGCAAACGGACAGACGTACAAACAAATAGGCAGGCAGACAAATAGACAAACATGCAGGCAGGCAGAAAGCAAACAGAAAAGCAGACGAACATTCAGGCAGAAAATATACAGACAGAAAGAGAGACTCGAAGAGAGACATAGAGATAGACAACACTGAAAGGACCATACCAGACCAGACACTCATATAGACTTATAGACAGATAACTTTTTAGTCTGAAGATTGTTATCAACAATTTTGGTTTCCTCCTAGGTTTCACGATTCTCAACGAATTGACATACCCGATAGTGACCCAGTCCATCTTTACGAACGGCCGCGACTGGGTTTTCTCCACCTACCAAGGCAACACCATTGCCCTGTGGAAGCAGGACTCAGACAATCCTCTCCGCAACCTTGCCTGGATCACCAAACCCATGGCACTTTTCGAACACGTCGAGGACGGCCAGGTCGTCGGCCTCAACGATGAGGTGCTGAAGCATATTGTACGGCAGTACCTGAAGGCACCTTCTGCGGCTCATGGTTTGAACCTGCGGCCGTATATCGGCGAACCCGCACCCATCACGTCGTACTGGAAGGAGGAGGGCCGCTCCAGAGTGCCGTTCTATCACCGGCAAGAGAGGGCAGACGGCAAACCGCGACAGCCATACAAGCCGGAAATATAATCGAAATGTTTGTAAAACTTTTTTATTGTCTGATTCTCTTTCATGCGTTGTCGTTTTATTGGACAACTTCGGTTTGTGTGACAAACGGTCTTGTTTCGTAAAATGATAATCGAAATATTAGTGGTGGGTTCGCTTTTTTGTTGGACGTTGTTTGAGTCCGCGAGTTCTGTGCGACCGCTTGTCCGTCCTGTCGCTTCCTTACGTACCTGTATGTCTGTATTTGTTTATGCGTCTATTTGTCTGTCCGTCTGACCGTCTGACCATCTGTCTTTCTGCCCGTTTGTCTGATTAATCATTTGTTTGTATGCCTGTCTGCCTGCCTGCCTATGTGTCTGTCTGCCTGCCTATGTGTCTGTCTGCCTGCCTATGTGTCTGTCTATTTATCTGATTGTCTTTGTATCTGATTGTCTTTCTGTTTGCCCTTTTGTCTGTCTGTGTCCTTATCTATGTGTTCGTTTGCCTTTATGTCTTTCTGTCGGGTTACCCCTTTGTCTGCCTGTTTTTTGTTTGTCTGACCACACCATTTCTATCTGTCCGTGCGAAACGACTGGAACGCTTTTGTCGACTGTCGCTCGAACTCATCTGGAGGCAGTATTTTATTTGAAATGCAGTGCAGGCTGCTGGCAAATCAGGCGTACAAAGTAGCAGGGAGCAATTAATAACTTTATCAAAACCGAAACACCACATCTTCTTCGAGCAAAATATCGATATCCCCGGCCGAGTAGAGCCGTCTGTCGTCCTTCTTCCGCCGAAACGGTTGCTTTTTCCGTCCCTTGGCCATCTTCTTGATCTGCGTCTCCATCTCCTGCAGATCCAAATTCAGTTCCCCGAAGGCGCCCTTATAGTCGTCCATGAAGCGCTGCATATGCTGTTGAAGGATGTCTAAACTTGTTTCACACTGCGCTGAAACTTTTGCGAAATCTCGCGACACTCGCATTGACTGAACGGCTGCTTGTTCGTCGATCAGATCGTCCCGTTTGAGGATATGACGAGCTCGTTCCAGTAAACTGGTCCGCACGTCTGGGTACTCGCCCAGAGCGTCCCACAGGTCTTCCTTGGATAGACTGAACAGGTCGGCGTACCCGACGGCGCAGACGTTGGCGGTGCGCCGATTTCCGTTCCGGCTTCCGGGGATGTTGAGGATACTGAGTTCGCCGAACACGGTACCTGCGCCGAGGGTGGCGAAAATCTTGCGCCCGTCGTCGGAGACAACATTGAGCTTACCTCGCCGAACTACGTACATCTACAGAGACATGAATCTGTGATGAAAGAACGGCAGGTAGGCAGACAAGCAGACAGACAGACAGAGAGACAGAGAGACAGAGAGACAGAGAGAGAGACAGAGAGAAAGACAGAACGACAAACAGTCAAAAAGACAGATAGAGAGACAGACAGACGGACAGATATAGACTCACCTGTCTGCCGATATCGCCCTTCCGGCAAATAAAGTCACCCGGACTGAAGGGAACAAATTTGAGCTTGAGAACGAGTTCCTCCAGAAATTGGTCGTCCACCCCATGGAAGAGCTGCACTTTTTGGAGCACGCTGATATGGACGAAACGGGCAATCTCCATGCGGAGTTTCTGTGGAAGAAGTGTGAGGACGGATTCTTCGTCGAGGTCCTGCTTGGTCGACCAAATGTAGTCGAACCACTTGACCACCCTCGAATCCATGTCTGAGCCGACCTATATTGTACGCAAGGGTGAATTTCTTAAAACCCAAGAATACAAAAGACAAACGGGGACAGATTCCGTGTTGTCGATTTCATAGAGCTTTTATTTAATTTGACCACGAAGATGCCGATCGATTAAATGTCTTCCAGTTGAGCCGGTCGAACGGGCTTCCTATTTATGTCTGCCACTTCACCTTATGCAATTGAAGGTAACCTTTCACACCCTCTTCCTTTCCCCGGAAGACGTCGCGTTTCTTAGAAATGTTCAGGATCATCCCACTGATCCGTGCGACAATGGTGGCGTACAAAAGCACTCCCACGAGGATGTCCATGATGTGAAAGACGAATTCCCCGGTCGTCGCGGGATTGTTCATATTAGGCAGAATGCTAATTCGAAAAGAAGGTTCACCTTTTTTTAAGGAGAACGCAGACAAAACGCAAGTGACAGGAAAAATTAGCAGAGCTAGCAGAATCCAAAAAATGTATGAGAAACATTGAGCCATGGACACAGGCATCGACATGGATGCAGACATCGGTTCAGAAACAGACAACGGGAAAACGAAGACACAGACATAGACGTAAAAGCAGATCTTGGTAAAACATACAGATTAAAACTCAGACAAAGGCATACTGTACAGACTGACAGACGCACACTCAGACACAGACCTAGCAAAGAGGAGCACAAAAACAGACAGAAGCACAGATACAGACACAGACACAGATACAGACACTGAAACAGATACACAGTTTGAGACAAAGACAGACACAGACACAGACACAGACACAGACACAGACACAGACACAGACACAGACACAGACACAGACACAAAGTCACTTCTCTTCAGATACAGACTCTGTGATCTCTGGACTCTGACTCAACTGACCTCGTAAGCATCATCGCAGACCAGTAAGTACAAAAAATCCATTTTTCCCACATGGTATCATCAATATGTGACGTCGCATTTTCATGCCTGATCAATAATACAAATGCATCTTTATATCAATAGCTTGGATAAGGATCAGCCTCGCTTATACTATAATTCAGGATAAGACCTGTACCTCCACATCGCTGTAGCCGGATATACCCATCTGTCAGAACCGACGCCAATCTCCGAGCTCACAAAATAGTACAGGCATCCGTTGATGTGCGTGACGATAGCTAGAACGGCCAACTACAATCGCAAAAACCGCTCCTTAGTTCACGAAACATTACTGAAGTCTGAAGGTCATCGCGTTTTCAAAAACCGACAATTGTATGCATCGTTGACGCAAAATAATGTCTAAGTAGTACCAAAAATGAAAAAATAAATCGAAAGACGCAAATATTACGACAGCAGACAGACAGACAGACAGACAGACAGACAGACAGAAAGACTGACAGACAAACTATATATAGTAGATTGAAAGACAGACAGACAGACAGAAAGACAGACAGAAAGACTGACAGAAAGACTGACAGACAGACTATATAGTAGATTGACAGAAAGACATGAAGACATGGATTTACTTAAATGCGCAGACAAACTGGCAGCTAATCAGACGAATTTGAAAGCTGTATTCAACTTGTATTAAAGAAACTGTAGCTTTGCCATACCAAAACTGCAATTCTGTAGAATATGGGAGAGTCGGCCCGACTTTCAGCCCGGTAAATGGTTTCGTTCAGGCGATGCATTCGCAGCAATCGATTGACTCGCAATATCACATAGGGTTTGCCTTGACCGGTCCAAATGAAACAAAGATCGGTGGGAAAGAGGCTGAGCAGATCCAGTTTGAATTTCCGGCTGGCCCGGTAGTGTGCCCACAGTCGCCGAGGCTCACGAACTATCACTCCATTATCGAGGAAACCTATACCACATTACAAAAGCTTGACATGTTAATTAAAAACCGCCGTTCATCCTTCACCTTCATACATTTAGTGCATTCCAAGCATATGTCTATAACTGACTATGACATAATTATAGTGCATGACTTTAATCAGATTAAATATTTTTGCACGCCACATGGCGTGACGAATGGCAACTTAATTTCGCAGACCTTTGGAAAGGTTCTACCATATTAAAATTGTCAGTATAATGAAAGTCACTGCGCTTTTGAAAGTTGTCTCTCGGGAAATAATCTTTTCGGCTATTCCAAGTTTCATTTGCATAGATTGAAATCTAGGGGAACCATGGGATGCAGAAACACAGAGTTGTTTGTAGTCTGGTGTGTGGACAGTTCGTACCTGTTAGTAGGTTGATGAACATATCACAGACGTAAAGGAAATCACAGATGTAATCAAGTACAATCCAGGCCTTTCGGTATCCACCGTCGTCTTGTTCGAGCTAGAAACCCCAACTGTGGTTTTTGTATTGCGATGGTCACAGTCGCCGAAGCAGACGGCTAGGTAGACAGGCAGGCAGACATACAAGACACATAAAACACTGATCAAAGCAGAAACGGGCAGACAGACAGACAGACAGACAGACAGACAAACAGACAGACAGACAGACAGACAGACAGACAGACAGACAAATCAACCGGAAATAAAACGAAGAGAACGAACACGACCAAGAGAGGCACACCCATGACCCATGCTTTCATCATCTGGAGTCCGAGTCTGGCGCCGAGGATCGATAATCAATTGCGTATGTACCTGCTCGAAAACAGCCCTCGGAAATATAATGAGCAGGTTATAGAGAACGGCCAAGGAAACGACAATGAGCCACCGGAAACGCCATTTCGACCAGGGCTTGAGGACCCAGTTCGGGTTGAACCTGTCAAAAAAAGCGAAGCCCATATGCAGACAGCACACACATCACATCATTATCGCGGATAAACGAGCGCAAGGTGCATGCTTGCGGCTCCAGAAGTCAACCGGAGAGATCGCGCGCGCGGAAATTTAATCGATCCCCGGCACCTGAGTCTCCGCTTATTAAAGTCAACCTGCTCTCTCTCTCTACCCTCTCTCCTTCCTTCCCCCATGCTCTTTCCCCGATGAGAGTGGGTGCGTTTATGGGCACAAATTTTATCGGGAAGCCCATTTAGGCAGGCAGACATTCAGCGAGAAAGACAGTCAAGAGGGGGAACCAACAACCAACACACATACACCGGGTCATTATATTTTACCTGAAACCCCACTTGAGCAGGAAGGGATCGACGTCGGGCTGGCTGACGAGCGGGACTATTTGCTCAGCACTGTGATCGACGGTCACCTGGTCTCGCGACGCGGCTGGTTCTGGGGCGGCTTGATTCCGGCGACGTCTGGCCGACTGGAAAAAAGAGGCACACAATGAAATCCCCAGTGAAGACAATGCATGAATAGGTATCACATTTTAGCAGATCAAACATACACGAGAGACATCTCTTCAGTTTGTTGACTTTTGCCTTAGTTTACACAACGCGATCAAGGCTCTCCGAATACAAACAACGCCATTAATATGCTTCAGTACAGTCTAATAACAACGTAATCGGTACCCATATGCATGCACAAATGTATAATTTCAAAATAATAATAATAATAATAATAATAATAATAATAATAATAGGAATAATAATAATAATAGGAATAATATCATAGGAAAACAAATCTCACAACAAATTTACATTATACACTCACAAGTATGAATAAATGTACAGGATTAAGTACATATATATATATAGTATACTTTAAATTGTCACAAAGGCAAACAGAAAAAACGCTCGCGTGAAAGAAATCTAGTAGTCTGAAATTATAACTGATAATGTATGTAAAGACTGAACTGTATCATATTTTTGCAAATAAATTCACCTTATGTTATTCTTCTGTACTGTATATTTCATTGCATATATTTGTGGGCGCTGCACACTGACTTAAAAAATAATTCGAAATTATTGTTTCGATTCTTGCCTTGGCGACGTGAAATTGTAATTTGGTCAATTCGATGAACGTAAAATTTTTGACAGACAGACAGACAACAGACAGACAGACGGAAAGAGAGAAAGAGAGAGAGAGAGAGACAAACAGACAGAGAGAGAGAGACAGAGAGAGACAGAGAGAGAGACAGAGAGACAGAGAGAGACAGAGAGACAGAGAGAGAGAGACAGAGACAGACAGAGAGACAGAGAGAGACAGACAGACAGACAGACAGAGAGACAGAGAGACAGAGACAGACAGACAGACAGACAGACAGACAGACAGACAGACAGACAGACAGACAGGAGATAGTACCTGAAACATGCGCACTGCCCACGCCAATCCATAGAATGTCAATCGCGCTGATCCGCCGCCCACACCGGGTCGAAAGAACCGGACAGTCGCCGCGCTGCGCGATGGTATGGACATACTCCCCACTGCCGGCAGCAGCAGTAGAACGACCACGATAAGCAGCAGCAGTAGTATTCCACAAATTGATGACCTTTCCCCGCCCGACCCGCAGATCCCGTCATGGCCGGCACATTCACGCAACCCTCCGTTTTTTATTCACACACACACACACACACACAAACACACAGACATACACCTAGCCAACACTCCTTTCAGCGCACACATAAACTCAAACGTCGTCAACAACAAGCCATCTATAATTACGGGAAACCTGCGCTCTCGCTCGCTCCTTCAGGTCTCGGTCTTGGTCTCTCTCCTGAATTGTGCTTGTACTACACACATACGTCTATGTGTAGACCTACGTCTCTATTGGAATGATCGGCTAAAACATCACAAAGTGAAAGCCTTGACGCGCCGCATACAATACTGATATACACACGTATATACAGTCCAGGTACACAGATAATCTGCGAGGTTACCACGCACGGGGACTATAAAGAGTCGCGAGCTCTCCTCCGCACCATGAGATCCATGAAAACTATTGATCCGTCTGTGTACGTGACGCTTTCCGTGCGGGAGTTGGGTCCGTCGAGGACCCGGCGATTAGAGCATGATCTGTCGTTATAACGTGTCCATATATGCGAGGAGTGTACGCTAACTTTAAGGCAACCCTTTTTCAGTACCAATTCGAGCCAGTTGCTAAGCCAGGACAGTAGGTACCTGCCTTAGTATTGAAAATAAATTTTATTAATAGCATCTCAGTTGAAATTCAATTTACAAGAGATTGGCATTAGCTAAATATCTTTAACGGCCCTTGGGGGCGGAGCTATGGGGTACTTCGTGAAAGCTACGCCTATATAATACTATCCTGTTCGAGAAATACATCTACCTTCGCCCCCTGATTTCGGAAAAAATATCACCCTGATGCCAGACGAGTTCAAATTCAATTTTCGATGGCAATGTCTCAGTAAAAGTTTATTAAACTCTAGAAGCAGAGTTCTACGCTACTAGGGGCGTTAGTAGCTCGAATTAAGACTCAGAAAAGCATTGGCCGAAAAAGGGCACATTCCTGGTACCCGGTACGTAGTTTTCGCTTGTGAGAAACGGCGACCTCGACGGTGTGCTGCTGCACGATGAAGTTAAGTAGCGCGGAAATGGGATCGCGTAATGACAGGCCCACGGGAAGGGACAATTGCGGGTGAGCGCTGCAAGTATCTCTTGCGTATGCGGGGAGGCTGGATGCCGTTGCATTGCGTGAGCCGTTATAAACCGGGTATGCCTGCAGGGAACGTACGTTGTTCGGTGCACAGGAGCGATGCAAATGATCCTTACAAGTAGAGGAATTTGGGATGACGCACACACACACACAATCATTAAAGGTAATTTAGATGGTATTTCTATGCAATAAAGTCATGACGTCGTATTGTATGTGATTCATGAGTCGTAGTGTGTATATCAGTAACTGTGTGTATCAGTAACTGTGTATGTCAGTAACTGTGTAGGTCAGTAACTTTTTCTCGATGTTTTGATTGGTCAAAATGACTGTTTTTTTCTTTTAAAGAGCTGTGAACAAGCAGTTGTTGATCTCGTTTTAAGAGAAAAACTTACATGTAACTAGCTACCAGGCCCTGTACATAAGACGTATGATCTGTAAAAGGGATACTTTTCTGTTGCACGAAAGGTCCATACAAGTACACAGATATGTACATAAGAGGGACACTCCAAAAGTCTTGGCACTCGGTCATCTATATCGCGATTAGAAGGCGCGTTCCAGTTTTAGTATTGCAAGGATTTAGATTAACAATTTCTACAGTTTTGTTGGATCACGGCCAAAGGCCTAGAGAGAAGAATGTTTTCTAGCGGAGAATAGTTGACCGCAGCGCAAACGTGAATTATTTCCAGCGGCTCACATGCGTCTCAGCCATTCCATGATGAATGGTCAGACTATTTTCCTTATTACCGTAAATAGCCTAATTAGCCTAAAAACTAAATAATACAGTTGAGATAAAAGGATTCGGGCAAGGCCAAGAAAAGGTAAGGTCGACGGGTGGAACTGTGCAGCATGAAATCATGCGTAGTGTTTTAGCTTGGCTTGGCTTGATTGATTGTTGTTTTTAACATAGTGATTCGAACAGCAGTCGCTTGGTGCAGAGCAAATGATCATGACCGAGTGCCAAGACTTTTGGAGTGCCTCTCGTATGTGTACTGTATATTGTATATGTACATAGTATAGATATATACCAGCCTGTACAAAAGTATGCAAATGCATTGGGCAACTGTGAGGAATAGAATAATGGCGGGCTATCTTTTCTCGGCATACTGTAAGAAATAGAACTACCCAATTATACCTCCGGTGTACCCTATACCCAACATATACCCAATATGGTGTATACCCCATGTATAATGTATACCCCAATGTACAGTCAGCCCCAAAAAAACTCCGCTTGCACAACATAGACTTTTGCGCATAGAGAGCGATATGGTGCGACAAGTGTGCCAATAGAATGTCTTCCATATTAAGAGATGCCGGTAATTCAACCGAGTGGCCCACCAAAAACTGGCTTATCTCACGATCTCGAAAAGCAAATAGCAGTTTTCCTGTGTGGAAGACTGCAACAACTGATGTATTAATCGCAGGGAAACTGCCCAAAGTACCCGAATTCGAGTTATCATCAGCTGTTTTTGCAGCTTATCATGACTACTGATTTCTGTTGCTGCTATTGCTCTTGATTGGCTGATTTAGTAAAATTTGATTTAAATATGGTCAAAGGTAGGCGAATTAGCAATGGCAGTTCACACTTTGCGGCAGAAAGTTATACAGAATTCTGGATTTCGATCGGGGTTTTGAGGTTTAACGCTTTAAATTCTAGTTTTTAACTCTGTTTTTCAAAATGTTTGTGATGTTTAAATCTGATTTCGGTTATTATTATGATTATTCATATAATAAGGGTATTCAGAGTTGGCTTATTTGCAGCGATTATCTCGCTAATTCAAACTCGCTAATCTCCCTGGTTTTGCACGCCCTTGCAACGGTGATACGAGGACACGCCTCCTGGCTTACCTGAGGCTGTGTCTCCTTCGTTAATCTCAACTGACATGGACCACTCACACGACAGATGCACGCAATTAACGAGCAGATAACCGAGAAAAGCAGCTCCTTGGCTGCTTTTCTCGCTCATCTTCAAAACCAGGGAGATTAGCAAGTTTGAATTAGCGAGATAATCGCTGAAAATAAGCGAAATTTGAATACCATTACTGCATGTTCTGATTGGTCGCACAGAAACGGTCCAACTTAGGGCGGAGTTTTCGGCCAGTTTAAACAGCAAATGTCACGTGAGCAGAGTTTTTCTTGGGGTTGACTGTATACCCAATATAGTCTATACCTCATAACCAATGTACCCTATACCCATTACCCAATATAGTCTATATCTTATAACCAATGTACCATATACCCATTACCCAATATAGTCTATACCTTATAACCAATGTACCCTATACCCATTACCCAATATAGTCTATACCTTATAACCAATGTACCCTATACCCAATGTAAATGTATGCCAAATGTCTAAGAGTATCAATTTTTTGTCCATCCAAAATGACGCTTGTGTAGGCGAAGTAAGCAGCGTGAATGCTTGGAGAGTACAGACCCAACGGTCTGCTCCATGGGGACTATTTTTTCATGTCCATTAGTTAGGGTCGATAGCGTCGCGCCTTTATCACCAGAAGCGACAATTACTGCCGAGCAATTTGCATCACGCCCGGTCGATTCAAATTAATTAAAAAGGGACGTCAAATAGTTTTTTACCCAGTCTTTACATATAATATTTTTATTTATAGATGTGACGTGACGTGTCGGAGAGAGGTCTCGTGTCTGGTGAAAAAACATTCCATGACTCAAATAGAACCTGGCTTTATCTTTTTTCTGACATGACATCCTCCTTTTTTCCCTTCGATTCAGTCAACGTGGCAAAAGAATTTCCGGGAAGACGACTTCAGCAAACATAAGCGAAAACGTGCAGATTTTGCATTCCTATATTATATTACTATACATAGCATATGAACAGAAGCGAACGGAAGTAAAAGGGAGGCATACAACACAAGTATTAATTAATCGAAGGAGCAGAAAAACGGTTCAATCAAAACCGAGTTAACTCATTCAGAAAAAAATCGTATGTGTATCATCAGCTCATACATACTTTTTTGTACACCCATGCTTGTCAAGATAAAACCACAAAGCCACGCCCCACGGCAAATTAAGGGCAAGTACCGCTTTTTCCTTCCTTTCCGTTTATGCGCGTATTTGCGACAACAACAAAAAGCTTAAATCACGTTAGTAAAAGAACTTGACAAAGAAAAGCAGCCGCCTCACCTTAAAGCAGTCATCGGGAGCCGAGCCTACTGTCTGACATGAGTCGCCATCTACCGCTTATTCACGGCTGGTACCATTTTTTGAGGGACATGTTGTTTCTAGGGACTTCTCTAAAAAGGCAAAAGTCCCATTTCTGACGGACACTTTACGTTAAAAAATAGTGAGCCGGCTTATATACAGAGCCATATATATAGGGTAACATCGACTATATAGCCACGACAGACGCCGAACGACCAGTAGATGCGCCCAGCCAGAGAATTTAACTGCCGGGTTGAAGTCGAAGGCAGTCACGGTAAAACGAACCGTCTGCCCGCGGAAGGTGGAAGGCCAGTTCGAAGACCCGATGGTAGACGGACAGTTTCAAGTCTCACACCATTCGTTTGAGGGTGGACAACCAGCTCGGAAGGTTCGCAATCAGTCCGCGTAGTCAACAAAAAGTCCGAAAGGTTTACGATCGATCTGGACGATTTGCGGTGCGTTCGAAAGATGGTCGGCTTGGGAATGTGCACGGTCAGTCCAGAAAATGGACGACCAGTAAAACGAAGGTTCACAGTTAGCCCTGTCGGTAAAAGCCAGTACGAAGGGTGAGTAGACCAGATGGCTGACAGCCATTGACGGCGAAAGGTTGACGGCGAAAAGTTGACGGTCAGCCCGAAAGTGAACGCCCGGTCCGGAAGTTTACGGTCAATCCGGAAGGTTTACGGTCCATCCGGACGGCTTGCGGTGCGTTCGGATGGTAGTCGGCTTGTGAATGTGCATGGTCCGTCCAGAACATTGGGACGACCGGTAAAACGAAGGCTCATAGTTAACCCTGTAAGTAGTGAAAGCCAGTATGAAGGATGAGTAGACCGGAAGGTAGACGGTCAGCCCGAAAAGTCGACGAACGGACCGGTAATTTTCAAGTTCAGTCCAAATGATTTGCCGACAGCCAGGAAGATTCAGTCTGACCAGAAGCTCGGCGGTCAATTCGGTATATCGAGACTGTGGCTGCAACATGAACGGACTGTTCGACTGCAGGATGACGGCCAGTCCTTCAGTTTGACCGCTTGTTGGAATTAACGAATGTCCGCTGGCAAGGTTGACGGTCTCCGATCAGGTTAGCTCCACTTATTGATCAAACCAGCTGGAATTAGGACCCGAAAAGGACGGCTGAACAACGCCTTTCTTGTCTTTTTCTAACCCAATTGTCTTTTTCCAACAATTCCAACCAAATTCTCGCCAACTCGTGCAGAGACCGTCGTCGTACGCTACACATGGATGAATTGCAGTTTACTTAAAACAAAGCTTATCATCTCAGAAATATGAGCTGCCCCGGTGGACACTGAAAAAGTTGTCAGCCTGCGGCGGAAAAGGTGAATTATATTATATGGAGTTGGGCCAGAGAAAAAGAAAGAGTTTTAAGCCCTAGATGTATGATGAAAAAGAAGCATTATGACGAACGATTTTTGGGTTCCTGTGAGAACAAGTGATTGTGTAAAATACTGGCGAAATCTTTCAAGACAGTGATCCATGCTGCATGTGATTGGTTAATCACCTGTACATTCATTCTTATATGCATCTATGTAGCATTACTGCGGCATTATTACTGTAGCATTACTGTATAGATGTGGGAAAAATGGACGGAAGCCGGAGATAATAAAGCACAACCATTGGAGGGAGCGAAAAAACAATGAATTAAAAAGCGGGATAGATTATGTCATGCAACAGGATTCATGTCAAAAGAACAGGGCAATCGTAACAAAGCGAAAACGCGCAACTGCTATATCTAATATATTGCCATATATATTCATATATATATATATAATTATATATATATGGTATTACGACACAATTTTAAAACGGTAAAAAGATTGAGGGCTTCCAAGGCAAAAAAGGGTTCGAACGAAGACCGCAGGGAGAGAATAATAGGTTACGATACTTTCTTATCCTCCGCCATCATCGCGGTCTCTTCCTTCTTATTCCGCATGTCCAACTGATCCAAGCTCTTAATCAACCGTTGATTAATCTCAATCTGCTCCTGCCAGAACCGATCCATCCGTGTGTTGACCGTCTCCAGGCTCTCCTCCATCCGATCCGCGACGGCCTGAAAGTTCCTCCCGCGCCGTGCCTGCTCCCGGGCGACGTCCTCATTGACGAGGTTGTCCTTCTGAAGGATCTTCTTGGCCTTCTCCATCAGCTGGTCCTTCACCTCGGGGTACTCCTCCAGCGACACCCAAAAGTCCTCCTTGGAGAGGCTGTAGAGGTCCGCGTAGCCGACGGACCTGACGGTGACGGTGCGACGGTTGCCGTGCACGCTGCCGGGGACGTTGAGGAGGCTCAGCTCGCCGAACACGACGCCGGACTTGAGGGTGACGATGACTTTCACACCATCCGCGGCGATGACGTTGAGGAGGCCGCGACGGACCACGTAAATGTGCCGGCCGATGTCGCCGCGCCGGCAGACGTAGTCGCCCGGACAGAAGGCCTGAAAGGGAACGCGGAAGGGAGGGACATGTTAATACGCATTGTAGCACGTGAATGATCGGATCACATATCAAGAAAATAGAGAATGAAAGTAGTTCGTTTTAGCGAAAGAAAACAAAATGAAAAAAAGAACAAGAAAGTAAAAGTAAAAATTAATGAAATTCGTTGTTTTTAAGGTAAAATGAAAGGCTGATGTATATAATTGATTTTATGTACTTATTTAATTTAATTTAGTCTAATGGAATGTAATTTTTAATATATTCTTTTTTTTCATTAATTTAGGGTATTTAATTTTATTTTGTGAATTTATTACGTATTTAACTTTATTGTTGTTAATTTTTATTTATTTAAATTTACATTTTTTGGTCTGAATAATAAATAGAAACAGCATTTGATCAGCAATGAAAAATTGAGGAAAATTGAGTACGCAACTTTCTCACATTACTATCTGACGTCATTTGTTTTAAGTACGACACAGACACTGTAATTTCTTCACGACCTATAAAATATTAATGCTTTTCTGAAAGAGGATTGCAATTCCTCTTATTACGCTTTTTCCCTCGTTTTTTTCTACCATTGCAGGATCATGCTAATTTAGAAGTGACAGTAACAATTTGGACCGCACCTCGAATTTAAGCTTTTCTGCCAGCTCCAGCAGGAACTGATCGTCGATCCCCTGGAAGATTGGCACTTTTTTGAGAACCGCCAAGTGGACGTGTTTGGCGATCTCCATGCGCAGTTTCTCCGGCAGGACCGTCAGCACGGACTCTTCGTTGAGAGAACCGTTGTTGGACCAGATGTAGTCGAACCACTTCACCACCCGGGTCTCCATTTCTTTCCCGACCTGTGGCGCAAAAAAAACAACACTTGCTGACTACAACATAGACACCCAAGGAACAAACGTGTCGCCGAGGTCCATCCTTGTTGAATAAACTTACTTTTCGCATGCTGATGTATTGTTTTACAGAATCAAGATGCTCCTTGAATTCGTCAGACTTTTTGTTGATGCTTTCAATAATACCTACAAAGACGCGGAGTTAGCTCATGCCTGGAATGATGGTGGGCAAACTCAGAACAGACATTTCGAAGAACTTTTAGCTCTAGACGATGGTCAAGCCAACAAGGCAGACAGAAGGACAGACGTAGAGCATGAAATGCAACTGAAGGCACGTTAGAGATGAACCGATTGACACTGAGACAAATACGCACCAGGTAGAATAAAGGAATAGTCTGGGGGTATACAGACATGGAAAAAAACCAGTGTAAAGATAAAGTAGGCAGACAGGCAGGCTAATAGTCCGAAAGCGAGGTAGGTATACAAACAGACGAACATTCTGATTGACAGACAGACACAGACGGACACTGGGCAGACAATGAGCGGACGAGCAAAGAATTGGATAGGCATATAAGCAGGCAGACAGACAAACACATACACCAATAGATAAACAAACAGGCAAACAGGCAGATAGACAAACAGACAGACGCATCAACGGGAAGGCAGGCAGAAGCTGACATGCACAGTATAAAAACTGCTTCCGGCATTTAAAGAGAAAATAAAGTAACCCGGCACAGTTCGTCCACCAACTTCAAACCTACCGTCCACTTCACCGACAATACTGGCAAACAGCAAGATGCCCACAAACGCGTCGAACAGGTGGAAGATAAACTCTGCCGTCGTCTGCGGATTGGAAATCTCGTACGGCTTGGAGGTCATCATCTTGACGGACCAGTACATGCAGTAGGAGTACTTCTGGTACACCGTGTCGTTGATAAACTCCTCGCTGAACCGCATCGGCGGTCCGTGGTGTCCGCCCGCGGCGGCTTCATGTTCCCCGCCCGCTTTGTGTTCCCCGCCGGCCCCACCGTGAGCGCCAGCATCCCCTCCATGTTCACCCTCTCCTCCCTTATGTTCCGTTCCATGTTCGTTTGTTTCATGTTTCCCCGTTACGTGTTCCGTTCCGTTTTCTGTTCCATGTTTTGCAGTTGCTTCCCCATGGCCGCTACTCTCATGGCCGGAACCATCACCGGAACTCGCGTGAGCGTTTGTCTCGCCATGGTCGCTTGCCGTTCCGTGTTCGTTCGTTTTGACGTGGTCGTTCGGATTGGCTGTTCCGTGGGCGTTATCCGGGTCTCCGTGTGCCGATGTGGTTCCATGGCTGTTGTGGGGGTCGGCTGGGTCGCCCACGGGCACGTCCGGTGGGAGAGGAAACAAGTTGCCAGTAAGGTGCTCGATCGTTGTCGTAGTGGGTGCATCGGTCGTCCGGTAGTATGATCGCCTGGTAGGGGTGAAGTCAGGGACGTAATTCACCTGACGTCGATGTCTGGCTGGCGGTGGGTGGTGCTTGCTTCCACCTGCACGAATAGAGGAAATCAGTGTTATGCCATACAGACTGGCACAGGCAAGTACTGTGGATGTGAACAGATAGACAGATAGACAGATAAACGACGGTTGCGGAGGCATACTTGCATGTATTCAAACAGGCAGACAGACAGACAAACAAACAAACAGAAAGACAGACAGACAGACAAACAGACAGACAGACAGACAGACAGACAGACAGACAGACAGACAGACAGACTATAATCACAAACCAGCGTTATCCTGTAAATCCGCTTCATTGGCCGCGGTCGAATGCCCATTGGAAGCGTCAGAATTCCCGGTGTCCGTATGCGCCGCCGGCTGCATGTCATGCTTGCCGGATCCCACATGGGCGGTAATTTCATCCAGGGCAGCAAGTCTATGAACAGCACCGCTAGCCGGGTGATCACTGCCATGACTCTCTACTGAACCGTGTGTGTCGTTACTGAATGGATTGTGAGAAAGACCTTCGGCAACTGTATCGTTTTTGTTGTCATGGCCTGCCGCGCCATGCTCCCCACTAGCTGCACCGTGAGCTCCCGCCTCACCATGACCTCCTCCCCCGCCGCCGTGGCCGCCCCCGCCATGGCTGACTTTTTCGTACCGCCAGCCGGCCTTGGCGGGATACGTCCACCGGTCCATGCCGATGACATTGAGGTAACTGACTCCGTAGTAAAGGCACGCATTCAAATGGACGATCACGACCATTTTGAGGATCTGACGGAAAAGATGGCATGATAAAATTCCAAATTACTTAGCGGTGCCAAAAACTTTAGGCACAAATATTTAGACAGGCAGACATTCAGACAGATACACAGAAATAGTTCTAGACAATTAAAGACAAAAGGACAGACATCGTACACACAACGGTATTCACAGTAACAGACAGCGGCACCAACCCAGACACAGATAAAAAGAACATGCAGCCAGTCACACATTTA
>LRSR01003697.1:0-25000 GCA_001579985.1 Hypsibius dujardini
AATGATAAATCACGATAAATAGGCAGCTGTTTGTAAAAAAAAACTCACGCCGATCGGGAGGGAAAATCTCCATTACTTTCCTAGTAAGTGCAGTTTCTTTAAGTATTTGGGAGAATGAGTTTATTCAATAGCGTTTGATGTTAGACCACGTCCAACAAGCCCTCATACCCAATTATCACAGCTATTTGACTCGTCAATACCTTACTTAATTAGTGACTCAATCTACCCTATTAATCCTATTCTGCTGCCACAGCTAATTACTTGTATGTAATTCTGATGTGTGTGCTATTTACTATCAATTCTATAGTTAACACTTTACTACAAAATCATATGTTTTACTAGTTATAAGCAGCAGTTGTACTTCCTCTTAAACCAATTGCACCAAGTAACGACGGAAGTAATACGCTTTTTTATTTTTTCAAACCGGCAGATGTGATTTCGACCATGAGACCCCAACGCAATATCATGATATATGAACATATATTTTTGAGAAAGAAAACATGCCGATCGGGAAAACAAATGTCTGTTTCTGCCCCTTCAAGAACAATAGGCGTTGAGGTAATTGACGTACATTTAGCTCACGCTGTTTGATTATATGGGCTCTCTCCGGTGGCAAGCACTGTGCAGATTCTGTAAGCAATGCGGGTGAAAATGGGGGAAAATATGAAAATCGATTCCCCTTTATGATCCCAAATCAAACGTGTGTGTGCATTTAGAGCGGCGTGTGTGACTGTAGGTGGAGAAATTTGCAATGAGTTGAAAGTTGAAAGAATAGTTTTTGTCCTTATACAAAGTACATAGTATAAAAGCCTTAAACAGAGCTTTTTGTTTGACAAAAAAATGCTCAACTAAATTTCTTTTGGAATTCAAAAACTGATCCTGTCTTGATATGTAGAAATGAGTTCATTGTCAATTGCTTGTATTAGGTATGTCAAGGTTTGTACACATGAAAATATAATAGGATCATTTATTCTTCGCTGTAGCCGGTGTAGCCGGTGTAGCCAGTGTAGCACGGTGTAGCCGGTGTAGCCAGTGTAGCCGGTGTGGCCAATGTAGCCAGTGTAGCCAGTGTAGCACGGTGTAACCGGTGTAGCCAGTGTAGCCAGTGTGGCCAGTGTAGCCAGTGTAGCCAGTGTAGCACGGTGTAACTGGTGTAGCCAGTGTAGCACGGTGTAACTGGTGTAGCCAGTGTAGCACGGTGTAGCAGGTGTAGCCAGTGTAGCCAGTGTAACCAGTGTAGCCAGTGTAGCCAGTGTAGCCAGTGTAGCCAGTGTAGCCAGTGTAGCACGGTGTAGCCAGTGTAACCGGTGTAGTCAGTGTAACCAGTGTAGCCAGTGTAACCAGTGTAACCAGTGTAGCCAGTGTAGCCAGTGTAGCCAGTGTAGCACGGTGTAGCCAGTGTAGCCAGTGTAGCACGGTGTAGCCGGTGTAGCCAGTGTAGCCGGTGTAGCCAGTGTAGCCGGTGTGGCCAGTGTAGCCAGTGTAGCCAGTGTAGCCGGTGTGGCCAGTGTAGCCAGTGTAGCCAGTGTAGTCAGTGTAGCCAGTGTAGCCAGTGTAGCCAGTGTAGTCAGTGTAGCCAGTGTAGCACGGTGAAGCCCGTGTAGCCAGTGTGGCACGTTGACATTGTTTAAATATGAATCTGATGAAAAAATTGGAAAGTTGTGTAGAAAAGACCAAAAGGAAATGAATCACCAAACGACACTTTTTCAAAGCGTATTTTTTAGGGCACTCCAGATTTTTGCCGTTTGAATTACTCAGAATAGTTGAATTTCGCAAGAAAAGCCTTTTGATGAGAGATTTTTATGAAGGTGTTCAATTGACAAGTGTTCAAATAGTTAGTTTAACGGAACACTAAAAGAAATAATTTTGAAGTTAGAGAAATCCGGGCTCAGAATTTGGGTTAATCAGAATGGTTGAATTTCACAAGAAAAGTCTTTTGATGAGGGATCGGTAAAAACGCGTTCAATTTTTAAGCGTTTAAACATTTATTGTTTAACGGAAAACTAACAAAAATAATTTTGAAGTTTGCGAAATCCGGGTTAACAAATAACGGGTTCTGATGCCATCTTTATTGAGAAGATCTCAAACAAAAGTTTTATTTGGCAGTGTATTCATTTGCATTTAAAATTAATGGAGTCTGGAGTTCCCACTAAACACGTTATTGAAATCGGATTGAGAGAAAAACATATTTTTTGTGTACTGCTGTTTGGTTAAAGATCACTCTCCGGTATCGGAATGGGTCTTTTGCGGAATAGCGCTTGACAACTGTTTACTTGACCAATTTTTCCAATTCAAAAATGTGTTCATAAGGATAAGAGATGCCGGAACAAAAATAAAATGATAGCAGTACAAAACTTAATGAGAAAAATTACAAAAAACGTTCCCGAGCAAGCTGATTTCTGATTTCACTTTTGAAATTTGTATGCGTTTTTCTCACCCCGGTCGGCTAAAATAGATTTTAAATTACTCAGAAGTCCAAAATCCCCATCAACTTAATTTTTCTGGTACAGGTAATTATGGACTTTTAGATACAAATTATTCGAAAAATATATTGCTTAGAGAACCTCTTCAGAATGCGTAAAACAGAAACTGTCCCAACTTCGCGTGCTCACGCTTCTGTATAATATTCGTAAACTAATATAGTTTTCGCAAGTGTAACCGCGCCCTTTGGTCATTGACACTTGCTGGCAATTTTCAAAATGTTAGCGACTAACTTTGATACATCGTTATTTTACTGTAAATATACCCGACAATAAATTAGACTGTCGTAAGGATTAAAAATGAATCTTCCCGGTGGTCGAAGGGGAATATTGACAATATTACAAATAAGTTCGTTTTGTACCTCCTTCAAAAGTTCAATTCAGTCTATTTGTTTTCAGTATCAGTTTTTAATCGATACAATCAAACCGTTTTGACTGATAAACCGAGCCGAACTGAACCAAACCGCTTCGATTTCAAACACCTAAATACGCCTGGTATTAGTATACATATCATGACCGTCATTTCCATATGATTGACAGTTTTGGTCTCGCTTGGAGCCATTTGTACATACTGTAAAGGGGTCGTTATAGTCTGGATGGCCGATTGGATGAGACGTGAGATGAGATGTTGGAAAACAAGTTTGTATTCGCGCTTGCGATCTCATCCAGACTCTCGAGCTTGTACGCGCGATTTTTCAGCGCGATTTGCTACACGTACTATAAACCGCAGACGTGAGATTTCATTTTTATCAATTTTCCTATTTACAATAAAATGGCGCTCTCCGTTCAGTCAATTCAAGATCCACAACAAAAAATTTTAATGCTCCTTTTGTATTTATTATTAATAATAATCGTATTCGTCAATAAGAAATTTTGTGAATTTCTCGTCATCGGTCTTCTCCTTAGGGGCGCGTCGACCAACTATCGTTGCGGATAGAATAAAAGATGCACGAAAAGAAAAAAAAAGCTTTATCTCCGAAAATTTCAAAGATAAATTGCGGCTAGAAGAGACTCAAAAAGTAACAAAACTTCGAATTAAACAGAAGATTCTTTTCCAACAAACGACTGCACGCCGAAAATCCAATCGTGAGATCGCACGAAAATCACTCGGTCGAGTGATTTGAAAAAGTTCGCAAATGCGATTGCATTTGAGATCTCACATGAGATCTCACGACCCAGTTTATAGTTCACGAGATTCACAAAATTGGATGAGCTGTTTATAGTCGTGCGATTGTACGCTGGATGAGAGGTTTTTTCTCTCATGAGAGGATTTCTTCCAAACTATAAACGGGCCCTAAGCCGATGGCTCAGCAGGTCAGAAAAATTCTTCTTAATTTAATAGAAAAGGCAGGACATCTAATGAAAATAATCAACATCCTATTGCGTAGCAGGAGCACATGACTTAACTGCGCATCAAGTTCACTTGATTGCACAAAACTATACCAATATGAGAAAGAAGAATATCATTTTCATGAAACTATTAGGTAAGTTTTGTAGACTTCACGACCGTAATGATCCCTCTGCGTAACATATTAGTTTTAATTCAAAAAAGGACGATAGCGTTGTCGGGGGAAAAGTTTAATCTAAAAATTGGGGGTAGAGACGGCCTTAAAGTATCTTTTAGGGAGAGATTTCATACTTCACAACAGGCCAAATTTGCCGGAATAACCAAAAAAAATCGTAAAAAAAATTCGTTTTGTAAATAATTTATATGCTAAATACGCGATGAGATTTTCGTCATAGAATTTCAACTGCGTTCATAGCATAGCAAGGTGGTAGCATAGCATGGGATAGCACGGTTACTCATTGAGCTTAATAATTGCCTAATTGCCCACTAAGCATGGAACAAGCTATCTAAACTAAAAACAAAACTGAAACTAATTAGTTTTGTCACTAACCTGATTAACTAAACCGAAATCTTCAGTCACAAGATCTTTATTTCGAAAAAAATAATACTAAAATGTATTAATAATATTTGAAATTATTATTTATCAAAAGACCTTAAGAATGTATTCAGATGGTACAGCTCGAATCAAATTCTTTGACTTGCAAGCGAGTCAAGCTTATTGCTTTCAAATTGGACCGAATGACCGGCAATTGAGCGTTCGAGGCAGTGCCTTCAAATCAGGACCAATTTCTCCCCCTTCGCACCAAAATTAGGCCTCCGTTCCTACCAGGACGGAAGGACCTGAACCTACAAGCTATTAGACTGAATAATAGGAGAAGAATCGAGAGAAAACTTTACTAGTAGAGGAGAGAAGAGACGAAAGGAAGGAACTCTCTCATACTACTGTAGAACACACGTTTATATAGTCAGGGATAAAGAATAGTTCCTGATCTAACGTACTAGTTCCTGCCAACATGGCGGAACTATGTACGTGATAATAGCTGAGTAAGTACATTATAAAATGTGAGGGTAGGTAGGAATGAGTTAACTAGGTAGGTAGACTGTACTATTAGGAAGTAATGGGTACCTGTTGGGTACCACCCAACACTGCCCTCCGTGTACTCGCAACCGTCCTCGCGTCGTTTTCATCTTGGGAGGGGTCGAAAGTTGTTCCAAACGGATTCCGGTTGGATGTCAAGCAACGGGAGGCGTGTCGCCGGTACCTCGCGAAGAAAGCTCTGGGGCTTTTTGGGGCTCTGGGTGCGTTTACATCGGTATTTTCGTGGTAATGCACGTTCGTCCTCGTCGGAGAAACCCATGGCACGTAAGTAGTCTTCACCAGCTATCCGCCGGAATGATATTGCTAACGTATCCAAGCGAAAACGGCCGCCGGTTTGCTTTGTAATCATCGCCTGACACATACCCGCAAATCCTGCATAGTTCCAAACTGATGCTCTCGTGTTTTCATGCTTACGCAGCCGATGCATAAGTACGATACCGAGAACATAATCATGTGGCGGAGGACACACATATTGTAAGGTCAATTCTGCCACTAACTTGGTAATGTCCTCTTCAGATGGGTCCAGTGGCTGGTTGGAGCCGCAGTCCATGATTATCTCCGAAGATAAAATGCACATATTCGGTTCGTCGTTTTTGTTTTTGTCGTCATGTTCTTTTTCTTTTTTGTTTCTTTCCCAGTTTCGTCTCAGGAATGACTTTGTTCTGTCGTCGTTTTTCCTGTTCCATTTTCTTTTGTTCCTTTTTCCGTTTCCTCACAGGAACGACTTTTTGCTGTCGTCGTTTCTCCCGTTTTGTTCCCCTTTGTTCCTCTCCAGATTTCTTCAGGAACGACGTCGTTCTGTCGTGGTTTTTCCCGTTCTGTTCCCTTTTGTTCCTTTTAGGTTTTTTTCTCCGTTTATGTTTAGGTTTGTTCGGATCTCCGGAAAATACCACTGGGACTTTCTCGCTTCGTCTTTCTGTGCCTTACCGATTCTTGTTCCGATCACCGCTGTTGTTGCGCTCCACTTTTCCCAAACCCGTAATTCCGCCACCCCGTTCTTTTCGATATTACAATAGTGTTAGTACCTTCATGAGTCTACCTCTGCCGTTGTACAGGTCTCCTTTCGGTCCAGTTTTCCGCGATGCTCCCCGTCATGTTCCCACTTCTGATCCTCTTGGCATCTTTGCACGTACCTCGTCTGGTAGGCTGGGCCACTTTTCGGATCTGTGTAATTCGACTGGTGGCCACTGCTGCTTCCATCTTAAGTTGTGCGGCTAGAGGTTCGTGCTCTGTAATGACCTTTTCACTTCCGGGACCTTTCCAGGCGGTTTCCCGGCAGATCGTCTTCCTCTCCCTTGATTTACCGATTCCGGTCAACTTTTCGGACGGATCTCGGGCAGGGGTTTGTGCTCTCCGGTGATTTTCCAATTTCGGTGACCTTTTCGGAGGGGTTCGTCCTCTCCGGTGACTTTTCAATACCGGTGACCTTTCCGGACGGATTTCGTGCAGAAGTTTGTCCTGTTCAGTGACTTCCTTCATCGCATGAGGGTTGAAAACCAAATGAGCAGGAACTTTGTTCATTCTACTAGTTAACTTCTTTCCTTGATTCTACACTCCGTTTGACGGTGAGTGAAGTTGCAAAGTCAGAAGAAAGATCGTTCGAAATGAGTAGAACCCTGATAAAGGTCATTGTTCACGTAATGGTGAGCCCTTTTTCGATTCTTTGTTATAGGCCCTATGAGAGGCAAATTAAGGGCAAGATGAAGAGCAGTTTTGCGTTAAATGTGAATGGTAGGCCTGAACGCAAAACACATGCAATCCGTACGACTTGGTCGCCATAAAAGATAAACTCCCCCCCCCCCATCAAAGGAAGTGCCACAATTATTGTCCGGCTAAAAACATTTGAAACTGAACATTCTTAGTTACTAGAAAACTAAAACTAACCAAAAATTATTAGTTAAGTAAGTTTAGTTTTTGACATCCCTACTGCATATGAAAAAAGGTTACACATCGCAAACGGAAACGAAAATCCTACTTCAGGACTCCATCCCGATGTCCCAGAGAAATATCGAAACGACTTTAAAACATAAAACATACTAAAAGTGAGTATCTACTACTAATACATAACTGCCGTTATCTTCTCGAAAGCGCTTCCCAATTTCTGGATAGAACTTGAGGACAATCATCGCAGGTGGCCCAATGGGCATTCATTTTTAAATATCAGAACACTATCGGGAAAATAGGAAGAAGAAGAGTTTTTACTGCGCATTAGAGAAATAAACCACGCGCTAGGGTTCAAAGTCCAACTACCATCATTCACTGACAACAACCTGTTGGGTGGTACCCAACAGTTACGCAACACTTACTAGTAGCATAGTCTATCTACCTAATTAACCCATTCCTACCTACCCTCACATTCTATAATGTACTTACTCAGCTATTATTGCGTACATAATTCCGCCATGTCGGCAGGAAATAGTACGTTAGATCAGGAACTATTCCATATCCTTGACTATATAAGTGTGTTCTACAGTAATTTGGGACAGTTCCTTTTTTTCCCCTCTAATCTCCTCTACCAGTAAAGTCTTACCACTATTCTTCTCCTATTATTCAGTCTAATAGTTTGTATGTTCAGGTTCTTCCGTCCTAATAGGGACGGAGGCCTAACATTTGGTTCCGAAAAGCAGTGGCGACTGGAAAAGGTTGAGTCCTTTTCCAGCTCGTGTATAGTGACCTTTACGATCCACCGGGTACCCAACACTACGAACGATCCTTCTTTCTCACTTAACAATCCTAGATCATCTGTATGACTAACCTGGATGTCCTAAATTGTCGTACAGTTGTGGGAAGTTTTGTGCAGGAAGTTGACTAGTAGAGTGAAGGAAATCCCCTAGCCTAATCGCTTCACCCCTGTATGTTTGGGGGAAGATTTTACACAAAAATTATATAGCCTGTGTTAAGGCATTGGACGAATCATCAAGACGGCGAACTTCTGCCCGAAATCCGTCCTAACAATCGTTTCCGAAAGCAGGGGCGACTGTAAAATTGGACACGGAGAACTTCAACTTCTCGGTAACCTAAACGGAGGACCAGAAAAAGAAAGAAGTTCAGTGGACACGGAGAACCTCAACCTCGGAGACACGGCGACCTTTACGGAGGACCAGATAGAAAGGGACGTGTCAGCGGACCAGGAGGACCCCTAAGCTGTGAGGGACACAGAAATGGGAAACCGGGACCAAGCCCCCATAATCGGAAGGAATAAGATGCCCAAGTGGGATCGGGATAATGTGGAAGTGGGAACCTTCTTGAGACGGTTCGAGCGCGTGGGAAAAGCGCAGAAATGGATGGACGCAGACCTATTGCGACACTTACCCCTATCTCTGGAAGAAGGAGCGGAGGACTGGTATTGCCGTCTAAACCCGCTTCCCCAGACATGGATAGAATTAAAGGACCTGATGCTGAATAGATTTCGTTTGAGCCGGTTTCTGGAGCAGACGGAAAAATCACTAAAGAGCAGGACAATACGATGGGGTGAGTCCATAAGTGAATATCACGAGGCAATTTTGGCGTTGTTTTTTGAGCTGGAAGTTTTGGGAAAAACCTACACGGATCAAGAGAAAGCGGATCAACTTACTGAGGGACTGCACGGAGAGATGTTACGAGACGTAACATTAATGGCACCGGCAAACCCGCCGGAGTTCCTGGCAGCCGCAGAGAAAGCAGTTCGAATAAGCCGCAGCAGCGAACGCCAGAAAAAAAGAACCGAGGAGGAGGACAATCTTTGGGGCCTGATACACTCGAGAGAGTGGAACGGAAATACGCAATCGTGCTACCCGAAATCATGGGACAAAAAAGATACCCATGATGGCCCGAAAGGCACATTACTGGAGCAAGAAACGCATCGGATTGCGGAACAATTCGGGGCACAAGAAGGACAGAGGTATCACTATTGGAATTGCGAAAGCACGAGGGAAGAGGTGGAGGAACGCGAGTGGCACCACAAAAAACCCCATGTGTTAAAAAGAGATGACACGAATGAGCGCGAAAATGCCGGATATCAGCATGATGATCAGTACGGATATGACGGGTACAGTCCATTAACGCAGCGAAATCCCGAAGAATGGGATGAAGGGGACGACGACCGAGATTTTAGATCAAAGAATGGCTGGAAGGAACAACGGGAACATGATTTACACTTAGGAAATCGGGAGCAAGCGTATGACGCCGATAGCGAGAATACCCAAATGAGCGAATGGTTGAAGGCACAGGAAGATTTGTGTCCTCTGGAAGGACATATGGAGTACAACAAGAAGAAAACAATCAATGCCAACTCGAAGATGGATACGGACAAGAAGAAAATCAGTGGACTGATCTGAGTTGTGGGGAGGGCCCGCGGAGGAGCCACGCCGAATATACGGAAACATCCTGGGCGACCAGATGGGGATTATGTGAGAATAGTGGAACACAACGCGTGATGTACGCAGTTCCGGATGACTTACGGAAGAATCCGGACGTCGACTTTCTATACCTGGGAGATTGAACGGCAATACGATACGTTAAAGAGAAACAACCCAGAAGAGGAACAAAATGGAACAGAACAGGAGAAACGACGACAGTAAAGTCGTTCCTGAGAGAAACGGGAGAAAGGAACAACAATGGACGTGAGAGAAGTTGGACAAGAAACCCATTCGATTGTGTAACACTGGAGATCAGGCGGTATGAGTGGGTCCTGTGGGTGCGCAACCAAAGGACACGGCGATTACAGCCAGCAATCATGTGGGAACAATTAGGAAATTGATGGGCATGACGGTTTTGCCGATGTACACGGAGGGCCGTTATGAATAAAAGAAATAAAATGGGAAAAACGCTAGAAGAGCGTTCCCGCAGCAATAGGAACATGAAAGAGAACGGGAGAAACGCGAACGAGCGTTCCCCAACAATAGGAACAAGAAAGAGAACGGGAAAAACGCGAAGGAACGTTCCCGCAACAAAAGGTACAAGAAAACGGGAGAAACGGCATTGGAATAAGAAAGAGAACGGAAGAAACGCCAGAGGAGCGTTCCCGCAACAATAGGAAACAAGAAAGAAAACGGGAGAAACGCGAACGAGCGTTCTCGCAACAAAATGAACAAGAAAACGGGAGAAACGCCATGGGAACAAGAAAGAGAACGGGAAAAACGTCAAAGGAGCGTTCCCGGAACAAAAGGAATAAGAAAGAAAACGGGAGAAACGCGAAGGAGCGTTCCCGCGACAAAATGAACACGAAAACGGGATAAACGCCATGGGAACAAGAAAGAGAACAGGAGAAACGATGACAGAACTCGTTCCTGAGGAAATCTGGAAAAGAACAAAAGGGAACGGAACAGGAGAAACGACGACAGAGCAAAGTCGTTCCTGAGAGGAAACCGGAAAAAGAAATAAACGGAATTAAGGGAAAACGATGACGAACATCGTTCCCTGATTACAACGAACCCGCAGACCAAGCGGATTACAAGACCATGCATTGAACTACACGGAGGGCGATGCAGTCATTCGGACCAAAACCGATGAACCAAAAATATGGCACTTCCGATCTACCCGGAGGGCCGTACAAAATTATTCGACATTACCTGATTAATGAAACGGGAAGCCGGATTATAATCGGTCAAATTAAGGATTAAAATGACCGTGGCAGATTCAAAGAATCAATGAGGCGCAGCACAAGTGTTCGCAGAAATCGTCCAACAAGCGCAGAACGCCAACCAGACAGACCACAAGTTACACCTTCCATCACCCTGCGGCGGAGCTGTATCCGTCAGCAGTTGGAGGACAGTCACTTATGCGGAAATCAGAGGATGGTTGGCCGAAATAAGTTAATGACACCCATCCACCGCACCGTTCTAACCGAAGCCAGTCGGGTTATAGGTTTCTCTTGGATGCGTTCACTACATGGACCGCGCAACATAATTTGCAGCATACGAATGGAAGGCATCAACTGCGGTCCGCCAGTGGGTTATTAGCAGAGCAGACACGACAGAGCAAAACGAGAAAGTGAGACTGAAGCCGCAGCCGCAGCCGCACATGCTTTTATTACAAGCAAAACCCGGAAGAAGCACTTGGACTAATTATAGTAGCTCTTCAATTTGATTATTCAATTTCGACAAGTCAGCAGCGCGTGATGCTGTTCAAAAGTTATTGTGTAGCGGGGTTGCCACACAGAGTCACGAAGACTCCCGGAAACTCTTTTATACAACTGCGCAACTCAGCAACATTGCGAGTGGATACTCGATTCTCGCACGTAACGAACTCAAGAACAAATGCCAACTCAGCAAGACTGAAAGCGGCATTCTACGCTTACTTGAACCGGGTACTTCACAAATATGATAACTCAGCGGTCTTTGGCACGGGCGCCAAAATCAAGTGTTTAACGCACTTCAGCACTTACGTCACTAAACGGCTGACTCAGCTGGACCGGTCTCTGCCATTGACCAGCACACACTTCCATAATCACTGTATTGGCACAGCACATTGCTTAATTTTTTCGAGGAAGCCGTATTTTACGCTATGACTTTTGCCACCGCCGGAACGGACCGACGACGCGTGGACGGTCGCGAGTACACGGAGGGCAGTGTTGGGTGGTACCCAACAGTTACGCAACACTTACTAGTAGCATAGTCTATCTACCTAGTTAACCCATTCCTACCTACCCTCACATTCTATAATGTACTTACTCAGCTATTATTGCGTACATAATTCCGCCATGTCGGCAGGAAATAGTACGTTAGATCAGGAACTATTCCATATCCTTGACTATATAAGTGTGTGTTCTACAGTAATTTGGGACAGTTCCTTTCTTTCCCCTCTAATCTCCTCTACCAGTAAAGTCTTACCACTATTCTTCTCCTATTACTCAGTCTAATAGTTTGTATGTTCAGGTTCTTCCGTCCTAGTAGGGACGGAGGCCTAACAAACCACACTGTACGGTTATATACACACGAATCTGGTTAGGCAGCGCGAAAAGATGAACAGACGTAAAGGCAGGAAAATGAACAGATAAAGAGACCCAGACTAAAATCCAGACCCAGTCCTTGACCCAAAACCCATACGGAATTACAGACACAAACACAGACACACGTACATAGATTTAAATCTGCATACACTAAGACCTAAACCGGAACCAAACTCATACAATAAGACAGAGACACAGACACACGTGTATAGATTTAGACCTACACCAAAACCTAAACCCTGAACCAAACCCATACAGTAACAGTAACATAAACCTGATACAGACACTGGCACTGACACAGAAACACATTCACAAATAGTAACAAAGATATCGACATAGACATAAATAAACAGGTAAAAAATTAAAAGGTTAAGAACCCATCCGATTACGACTCGTTATGCATTAAGATACCTCAAATGAGTAAACTACTGCTCCAAATGGTTCAAAAGAAACATCAATTTTGCGGCTTTTGCAAGCACAAAGCGCGAGCAATAGCCTGTAACTTAATAACATAATATAACTTGCGACCGGACGGATGACGAGCCGTCCCACAAATTGACAGACCGTCCCGAAGGCTTAGGACCATGCGGAAACTGACGTCCTATTCATACGGTTGTCGGACCGCCCCGAAAGCTAAAGGACTAGTCCGAAGGCTCTCGCCCGGCATGTTTATCCGGAAAATTGACGATGGAAACCGAATATAAGGACCGCTGAGCTACCATCCTAAAACATGAGTGATTATTTAGAAGGTTAACGGGTCGTTCGGAAAACTAAGGAAAGGTTTGGACGGGTAGGCGGATCTTCTTCTAGTAGGCGAACCTAACAGTTGCACCACGATTTATCCAGTATATCGACGGGTCGCCCACAGGCAGGCAGGCCTATCAGAAGGCAGATGAATACCCCGGAATACACACAGACAGAAAGTCTGCATAGTAGGGCAACACCCATCAACTTCCGGTGCCAAATTCTTCCGAACAGTTTGCCCGTTAGGCAGGCAGTCTACGACAAGAGCAGTCAGAAAGTTTCTGAACTTTCACTAAATATTTAGACAATTGGTGATAATGCTGAAAAGCACGACTATGTTCACTGACACGGACAAACATTAAACCCACAGGTCAACCACAACATATAACATCCCATAGAAGCAATATTAAATATAATTGCTGAACAAATAAGAGATATATTGACCGATAGTCAGACAAAACAGTTACCCACAAGCCCCCACCCCGAGAAAATATTCCTAGTAATGCTTGTGCTAGGGCGGTGTTCACTTCTTGAACCTCTGCTTTTCTGCAAAAGCACCAACCTTCTAGTCAGTACTTTGGCTGAGCCATGTGACGAAACCTCCATCCGCCGTGGAGACTAATGCGCTACTGTTTTATGTATTCCATTATTTTATGGCCACACAATTGTTTGGTTATCATTGCTACCTTACCGCGCAAATAGGCTATTAAAATATTCCGCAGCCAAACGCATGAGCGTTACTGTTTAAGTTATCACATTTTCCCATTATTCCACTGACCAAATGAGAGCTTGTGGAAGCCTCCAGTGCACAACTAAATAGCATATGCGTTTTTTCTATTATGTCATCGTTTAGATGACGTGAGCAATATTGCACTGAGTCCTTCAACCATTGTTTAAATCTGCGATTTCCGATTAATGGTTGCACATGGCGACTTGCAATCAATAAAATTTGGAATTTATGTTTATTACACTATTCCACTGCTGGAGGAATAGCGTATAGGTGGCCATGGGCCTTAACCATGTAATTTATGGAGTTAATTCCATTTTTCTACTGTTGTAGGGACAGTGTGTGGGTGGCCAAGGACTTTAACCAAATATCCTATGGAGCTTATTCCATTATTCCACAGTTGTAATAGGTGGGTGTTGGTGGTTATGGGCCTTAATCATGAACTCAAGGGGGTTTAATCCATTATTTTACATCTATTGAAGGCGAGTGCGTGCACCCATATCATAGTTGTACCGTTATTCTTGTGCTAAAAGTAGCCGCTGGGAATTTGTACAGGCTTGTATTAGAACTAGCCAAATCTATCATTGCGAGGCCAGTGTTGCACGTTGTAGCTAGTATATCAAGGTGTGGCCATTATAACAAGGTGTGATTGATTCAGATGGTTAAGACCAGTACAGGAAGGTGTAGCAAAGTAATGCCGGTTAGGGAACGTTCAACAGTTATGTCAGCAAATTTAGGGGGGTACGTGTCAGCAATCGATGACGAGCTCTGACGTATAGGGGGTGGGGGTCTGCCCTTGGATTATGTCAGAAATTTTAAATCTCAAAATTTCCTTGATTCTGAGAGTTTGAAAAAACGTGTATTTCAGTAACATTTTATAGACCCTCATGCCATTATTCTTCCCACCGCTACACCGTGCTACACTGGTTACACCTTGCTACACGGGCTACACCATGCTACACTGGCTACACCGTGCTACACCGGCTACACTAACTACACCGGCTACACCGGCTACACCATGCTACATTGGCTACACCATGCTACACCAGCTACACTGACTACACCTGCTACACCGTGCTACGCGGTCTACACCATGCTACACCGTGCTACACTGGCTACACCGGCTACACCGGCTACACCGTGCTATACGGGCTACACCGTGCTACACCGGCTACACCGGCTACACCGTGCTACACCGGCTACACCGGCTACACCGTGCTACACTGGCTACACTGACTACACCGGTTACACCGTGCTACATCGTGCTACACCGGCTACACCGTGCTACACCGGCCACACTGTGATCTATCCGTTTAATTCTTTAACTAAATATTTTTAGCTGTACAAACGGCGACGCAGATGGCTTGTAGGCGTTCTATTTAAATTTTGATCCATTCAGGTTTCACTTGCTTTTAAAAAGCGTCCCAAAACGTCATTTCGGAATTAAAACCAAAACGCGTTTTCGTAACAATTTTGTGTTTTAAAGACATTTACCCAGTTTGACAATGCTTTCGAAACAAATTTGCCCCGTAGTGAGATAGCACAAATTAATGAAAAAATTGAAACACCGGATTATTCTAAATTTTGTTGGCTAAAAAAAATATGCTTATAAATAGATGCTAAAATTGTGATTGCAGTGTTGATTTTCTATGGAGCCATCAATTTTAAGAATCTCTCTAACTTTCACAAATCATGATACGGCGAGTCCCAAGTTTAAGGTTTAATTCATTTTCTAGCATAATTCAGCTTCTGCCTATTTTTATTTAGGTGATAGCCCAACGCCATGGCAGAAGATTGATACCAAGTGCTTTTCAAAAAGCAATTTTTTCTGACAAAATCTTCCGAAATTTCTGTCAGATTATTGTGGGCTGTACCTCTCATAAATGTACCCGCCTCATGCAACAATTTTTACTTTGCACGTTCATTGAAGGTTTTTCAAAACATCATTATTCCAGATTCCAGACTTTATTCCAGACAAAATTATGTTTGTGGGTACAGCTGTGCCACGGTTACTTTGAGGGTCGCCCTTTGGGTTCTGGTAGGCCATGGGGGTAAAACGCATCAAATGAGTTTTGATTGATAGTTATCACAATACTGCATATGCTACAGGCATTGTTGTCGTTTTTATTAATTTCGTCCTCTTCCCTAAGCGAACTTTGAGATCTTTCCAACGCTTTCCACTATAGTTTATTTACGATACTAACTCTCTTAGGAGGAGTCGTGTTCCTTTGAATCACTTTGACGGAAGAAATAGGCGCGAAAGGCGAACTTTTAACCGATTTCGCTGAAATCAAAGCCGTTGATCTTAGAATTTGTTACTTTACCTAAGTCCATTCAGAAATTTTACAAATTTGAGGACGAAGATCAGGATCCGAGGTGATCCAAAATGGATCAGGCAAAATGCGTCTCTTGTTTGACATTTTTCACATTAAGTACGATTTTTTTCTCAATTTTTTGAAACGGCAGATCTGAAGCCATCTCGATTGCCCATATTTTGGGTGGGCAGTTGAAGGAATCTGATATCGAGATTTCGCACAAAAGTAATCAAGTCATTGTAAACCCTGAGCAGGCTGCCCAATGCGCACCGTCAGTGTAGGCTCCTTTATTGTGGTTTTCTTTCTGGCGAGTATGACACACTGTGTGCAAAGACAACTCTTTATTTACAGGGAAACTGCCATTTGAATCCTGTTATTAACATACGAGCGCATTAAGCAGCCTACACGCAAGTAATCCAAAATGGATCAACTCCGTCCTCAAGGGGAGGTAAAAACACCCAGGCCACAGAGAGTTTTTTATCGCGTCTGTTGATCTGGTCTAGAGATTTTATACATATATTTTTGTGTCAAAATTTTGAAAGATTTTTTTGCCGACCTGATTGTTTGATTCTGTGGTGCCGTAGAGTTTTTCAAAGTTCAATAAATCAATAAGCAGTTAAGCAAATCAAACGCGTAAGTATCCCATATGGCCAACCAAAACCCAAAGATCGACCCTCAAAGTAATTGCGGCACAGCTGTAAGAGGGTGTGCGTATGTCATTATTGAGTTCGAGTCTTCCAGAAATTTTTGTCAAGTATTTTCCAGAGTTCAGGTAGAACATCACTTTTTCGCCTGTAATTGATATTCCCTTGGACAGGCTTGGTGACAAAAAACTTTTGGGATGTCGTTTGCCGTGGCAGAGAAGCACCGGTTTTTGGTCTGTTTCAACGTCATTGCCGAAGCCAGTACTAGTTAAAGTAAGCACGCATATTCTATCTATTTTGGATGAAAATTACTTTGTTGCCATAATCGAAAAACCAAAGTCGTCCAGCCCTTTACGTCACCGCATACCTTTTGCCTTAAGAAATTTGGGGCTGCCATTGACTACTTATAAATGCTTTGACATAAGTAGAATTTTTGAACTTTGGTCATACACCACGTACCCACACAGGCAGATTTTGCAACTCAAAAACGTAAGTCAGTTGCGTGAATTGCAGCAGAAAAACAAGAAAATTCGAAATCATTACTGAACCCTGTAATGAAAGCTGGAGAAACGGCAGCATATAGCTCTGATAAAACGGCTTCGTATCCTCACAAGTTTCTTATGGACAGTTATCGCAAGAAAGAAAAATCTTATCAGCAAATATTTTGCATATAGGCTTTTAATCTGTGAAAGATAAAGGAATTGAACATTTAAAGATATTGAATGGAAAATGGTTACGGGAAACAAAATTTGAACCTGGAATAAACTCGTTGACGTAAAAAATAAAAATAAAAGGTTGTAAGCAAATTCTCACATCCTAAATTATACACATTATTATACGAATTAATTCGTTATGGTATGAACAGTTCAGGGTGCGTTTGGAACCATTTGTGGTGTAATTGTAGGGTGCAAGAATTACGGGAGTGGGAATAAGTAGGGTTAACCAACTAGTAATAAGCATACGTATAAATATGAAGTATAAGTACAAAGTAAGTGGGGAATAAGTGAGCTAACTATTCATAAACATAAGTATAAGTATAGGTATAAGTATAAGGACATTGGGAATACCCTGGCTCAAAATATATAGTCGATTAATATTTCACAAATATTATTCCCTGACAAAAAAATGATAGTAATTCGAACTTTAATTGAAATCGTGTATGGTTCTTGAAACGGTACCACAGTACTTACAATTTGGCGGTTTATTTTTTTGTCCATACCAAAATGATTCTATAATTTCATCCCATAATTGAATGCAAATACAGCTACAGTTATGGACTGAGCCGCATTCGGTTGACCAATGGTCAGCCTTGCCCAAAAACTCCCTCCTTTATCACAAAATAATTTAGTATCACTTGGCATAATCAACCGGTCTCTGGGGTTGAAAAAAAATACTCGCTAAGAAATAGAACCGTCGCCCTTCTCACGTGAGGCATAGCAAATTCACAACAAGGAGGATACTTTGATTATCGAAACGACGAGTGCTAAATTTGCACTGTACTCGTCCTTTACCAATATTACAAATATTTTCAAGTTCTATGCTGAACAAAAATATTGAAATCGACAAGATTTTCTCCATTTCCAGACTTTTCAAACTACTCTGGAAAAAGCTGTAAGTTCTAATAAAATTGGTGTCTGGTACTTTGTTTGGTCTCCTTTTTTACTTCAGGGACTTAAAAGGGTTACAAGCTGCTTTGCCATCTATTATGAATCCGTATTTAAATAATTTCAGCCGTAGTTCGGATAGCATTTTTCGGAAGGAATAGGTGGGAACTGATTAGTCATAGGTATAGGTATAAGGGAAATATGGATAGATAAATGATAACGAAATGTAACCAGAAGTATAAGTGTAAAGTATAAGTAAAAGGGCATTGGGGATAAAGGGGGGTTAACTAGTCATATGCATAAGTAAAAGTACAAAGTATAAGTATCAGGGAAATGGAGATGTGTAGGGGCTAATTCGTTCTAGGAATAAGTATAAGTATAATGTATAAGTATAAGGGGAGTGGGGATAGGTGGGGGCTTACTAATATTAAACATAAGTATAAGTATAAAGTATAAGTATAAGGGACGTGGGGAAAGGTTAGGGCTAAGTAGTTTTGGAAATAAGTATAAGTATAAAATACAAGTATCAGGAAAGTGGGTATAGGTAGGAGTAACTCGTTCTAGGGATAACTATAAGTATAAAGTATAAGTATAAGGGAAGTGGGGAAAGGTAGGGCATTAATAATACTAATCATAAGTATAAGTATAAGTATAAGGAAAGTGGTGATAGGTAAGGGTAACTCGTTCTTGGGATAAGTATAAGTATAAAGTATAAATATCAGAAAAGTGGGGATATGTAGGGGCTTACAAATACTAAGTATAAGTACAAAGTATAAGTATAAGGGAAGTGGTGATAGGTTGGGGCTAAGTAGTTTTGGAGTTAAGTATAAGTATAAAGTATAATTGTCAGGGAAGTGGGTACAGGTAGGGGCTTAGTAACCACAGGCATAAGTATAAGTATAAAGTATAAGCATGTAAACAAAGGTATGTGGAAGGCTGAGAGAAGTATGGGTCACACCCATCATACCGCATGCCAGCCAGGCATAATACGCGTGTATCAAAACTGACCCCTACTTTTGAATAAAGCGTTGTCCCATAGCAAGCCAGTTCTCGACTGACTATATTCAGACATTTTGGTTGTGAACATTCTGTTCACATAAACATTGTGGCCAAGTGAAGAGATGGTCCTCAGACATTCTGTTCAGGTGGAGAGACTGTTCCCAGTTATTCTTTGTGAATTTGTTTGTGTGTGGCTGTTTGTTTGTTTATTTGGTAACTTGCTGTCTGCTTGCGTGCTTGTATTACTGTGTGCCTGTGTGCCTGCTTGTTTGCCTGCCTTCTTAACTTTTTGCTTTTCTTTTTCTTTGCCTGTCTGTCGATTTTTTCGTCCGTTTGTCCGTCAGGCCGCCCGTCTGTTTGTTTAAAATTGGTGTGTTTGACATTAGGCGGATTAAAAAAGCAGGCGGACGTTGGTTTGAAAACCCCACGGCGATTTTACGAGGCCGTCATCCAAACAGTGGTAGTAAGCCTTGCCACCGACTTTCAGATTACGAATCCATTCAGCAAAAAACCAACGAGCTTGCGTCAAGAAGAGTATGCCGCTTGCTCCAAAATCCGTGGCAGATATTGATTCCAGTCTCTTCAACCTCACTCGTCGAGGCGAACCCTTCCTTTTGAGGAACTCTGGGCGAGAAGACACTAAATATAATATCGCCTTTGCCACTCCATCCAATTTGAAAGCGTATTTAAGCAGTCCGACATGGCTCAGTGACGGAACCTTATCCATCACGCCCCCTCTGCTCTTGTACACCGTCTACGCTATCGTTCACAATACGTTGTACAGACCTCCTTAAATGTTAAATGTCCGACCGTTCCTCAATCTGTCCATCCATTTGTCCTTCGTGGTTACCCTTTTTGTTATAACCTTTTGATGGGGGATTCTAGATTATTTGTCGCTAGAGTAAGTTTTGACTATTACTGCTCAATTATTCTTTTGACATTACCCCTTTGAGATGGAGCTAATTTTAGTTCTGAGCAATATGTTTCATGTTTGACTATACCGTGGGCGCGAAGAAGTCACTGAGCATCAAACTAGTTGTTTTCCAACGGCTAATTGCTCACCGATTTGACTCAGACTTCTTTCCCAACTATAACTTCATTTATTTCCAATCGAATTTAAATTTAGAAATGAATTACTCTACGACTTTTGAAATACGACATTTAATAAAGCGCATATTGGCTTAGTTGGCATGGCTAATGTGTTGGCATGGTGTGTTGCGGTTTCACCCAATAGGGGAGGTCCCCTTTTTAATTCAAATAGGGTTGTTCCTGCAACTTTAATTTTTATTAGGAAGCCGAATTGCCCCCCCTCCACACACACACATAGTGCCCCGCCACAAAAAGCCGGTTTTCCTTTGCTCATTCATAAAGGGCAGTATAAGCGTAATGGCGAACTCGAGAAAATCTCGCCGCTAGACTTACAATCGTGGGTTCTACAAACGAACGCGTGCTCAAATGTGTACAATAGGAAACCTTATTCAGGCATCCCTAATCCTGAACGAAGCCGTTGCGGTATGCAAGGTAATATGTCAAACTGCCATTGTAGCACAGCCCAAATAGGCTTGCTCCTTTTGAGCACCCCTTTCGTTTACAATGCGGTATCCAGACCTTATTTCGCAGCTCTTTCACTACTGGCGAGTTTTGACATAAAGCTTATAAATTGATGTGATATATCGATATGGAATTGGAATTATGGAGTTACTGTATAGGTATAGTACTGTCAGGTCATAGGGTACCGGGGGCCATGCTGGAGTTGGAGTTATGGAGTTATTGTATAGGAACAGTACTGCCAGGTCAAGGGGTACCTCGGGCTCTACTAAAGTGCAGTTATGGAGTTACTGTATACCAGGTTTCACGACAAGCGTACTAGACTAATTTCGCCTGAGTAAACCTAAACTCTTAGAATCATCGTCTAGAGTTGAGTCTTAGGCGTTTATAGGGTTAGTATGGTACCAGAACGATTATTGGTAAGACAGAACGTATTGCGAGTGATAGCAAAAAGAGGCTTTCAACTGTTTATACGCGTTCAATGTGCCACAGAACAACTCAGTTCGTTCCCTGAACCGCTTGTAGGGCAACAGTGAGCGTCTTCCCAAGATAGCGGTTCCTTGAAATAAGAGAGGCCACAGTCCGAATACCCGTGATCATGCCGTCCGTCACTCGTTTGTTCGTCGGTCCACCCGTCCGTCCTTCCATTTTGTGCTGTCATTCCTTAACAGTCCAACGGTTTGCCTACCGCTCTTTCTGTGCGCAGTCTGCTTGCTGGTTCGTAGTCGTCAGTCTGTTCACTCGCTGTCCCTCCGTTAATGCGTCAGGCCGTTTGTCCGTCCGTTCTGAATTCGTCTTACCGTTCAGTGTTTCTCCGTCCGTTCAAAGTTCATCCGCCCTTCCGCATTTTGTCTACCCATTCATCCGTCTGCATTCACGCATACCTCGTCTGCCTCCGTCATTTCCCAAAAGCGAATCAGTAAACGGGAGATGACTGAGAGATGAGTAGGAAATAATGACAGATGAAGGACTGTTTCTTTCGATGGAATAGATTAAAAACCGTATGGACATTTGACGAACGGAGGAATCGTAAACGGGAGGTCAAACTGTATGAGCAAGGCGAGTTGTGGATTCATGGAACGGCACCAGAGCCGCAGTGCGGATAAACGCACGATCTTTGGGCGGACAATGAAGTCGATGTCCTGATGATCGAAAAGGCGAATTGGTTGTGGGCAAAAAAGCAAACGGACTTTTGGCATTCGGACGAACTGAGGATTATCAAAGAAACTGCTGACAGAGTCGAACTGCGAGCGGACGACCCAAATAGTAAGCAGAGAGACAAGTCAACTGGCTGTGGACGGGTTGCGACAAGAAATGCAGCTGCTATTAGAGACACATATTTCGAACGTAGGATGGGCAAATAACGGAAGGATGAGCTGATTGACAACCTAATGGAATGTAGACGGACCGATGGACTGTTAAGGGACGCATAGACTGCGGATGGAAAGCGGATGGACTGACGGACGGATTGTAGGTAAGCAGACTGTTGGTTGACGGACGACCCGTGCACATACATACCCTAACCAAGCAATAAACTGTGAACGTACGGACGACAGTCTGTCTGCTGGCAGATGGACGGCATGTATCCACCTGAGATTTGGCCAGTTTGAAGACAAGCTTTAAGCAGAATTCAGCGGTCAATTATTTTTCGTGTGCTTACGTACTTTCTACGTCCAAGCATAGGTAGGTACCTACGCATCAGCTGCGTCTGGATGATGTGCCTGTCTGGAGGGTGTACTTGCGTCCTTGTATACTTAAATGGTGACTAAGCTAGGTACTTTGGTATATTGGTACCAGCTGCTAGTGAATGGTGTTCCTATCCGAACGTCTGTACTTAGGTACAAACGAGCTTATACGTTCTTGTAAAATGCTGAGGTGAAACAAATGGAATAATCGGAATTCATACGTTGGATTCTTACGTTGAATTCATAACAGCAGGCCGTCCTTAAACGGAAGCTGCAGCTCCCGTACCCGCTCCGGCTCCAACTCTAACAAATCAGCGCCTCGGATAAAATCATTATCCTTCGTAATATCCGTTGACTTCTGGCAGAAATGCAGGTCCCCGGAAATTTCTTGGACAGTACCGAGATCAACTTCCGTTCGGCGGACGCGCGGTCGACCGATCCCGTCGCACCGGAATCTGCCTAGTAATGCTGGAGAATACGTTCTCTCAAGACGTCCATATTCACGGCCGTGGTTAGTTTTAGTAGGCCTGCGAGGTCCTTCAGCTGCGGCTTGGAGAATGCGGTCAGCTGCACAAGTGTATAAACCATGATTGCGATCGGAGAATGGGTTTCGGGGAATGATCCGATTTTTCCGATTTTAAAAATAAATTTTCTTTTAAAAATAAATTGATCCGATTGCGAACTTGCAAAAAAATAACTGTATGGAGACCAACAATCTTGTACAGACAGCAAGCCAAAAAGCCGGATTTACAATTTTAGAACGAGACATTTGCGTTGCATGACAAAATTTTTGTGAAATAATAATACGAAGATGTTTAACTTGAAAAATAGTAGCATTTTAGTAAAATTTGGTGTTCAACTTTGACACAAATGTTTTGACTGATTGCAGTTGCATAATTGTAAATTTTTTTAATGCAAAAATGATTTCTTTCCAAAAAGCAAATCAAATATTTTCGACAATATTTCAGCCGAAAATAATTTATTCTAAGCTGGCAAGAAAGGAAATGTTTTTTCTGCATCGGACACGGGATTTCGAACCTTTCGATTGAAACGCGCTGAGCTAAGGGTTGTGGTAGTCACACTTAATCCAGAAAAATTAATGGTAAAGCTCCTTAATGTTTTCGATGACGAGAGTCGATTTCAGATTAATTTTTGGATGTATCCATGTCACAAAAACATGATATAAATATTTTGCGAAACATAGGACTAATCAGATTTTGAAGTTTCCAAAACAAAATTAGTTTTAACAATAAACATAAGATTTTTTATGTTACAAGGCAAAACATGTTGTCGTTCATCTTGTCGTTCATCTTTTAAAGTAAATCTTTTATTTCCTATGAGCAAAGTTTGGACTGCGCCCTCGCCTGTTTGATTCTCAGACTCTAGGCAAAAAAAACTACATATCCTAACAATTTTGAGGCATGTCTGTCTGTCTGTCTGTCTGTCTGTCTGTCTGTCTGTCTGTCTAGATCGTGACCGATGTTATACCAGTTACTGGTTGTACCATAGCAAAGTCGTCTAAAATTGCACTGAGCTGTTTGAGACTAAGAAAAATAATTTAGTTATTTTTTTATGAATGACGGTGTTCTCTCATAGAGAGTTAAATTAATTTTTACGTAGTAATGGAGTAATGAGGGAGGAGGGTGACTGCGGTAGAAACGAAGCTTTCGCTCTGAGAATTTGATTTTACCATTAAATCCAATTTAAATTTAAATTCCGGACGGAGTGATAATATATATATGGTTGGTACTTGAACGGGCGACTTGATATCGATGGAAGGACGATTTCCATCCACAATTCAGTTAAGAATTGACTGGTGCCAGATAAATATTTATCGACAGTCGTGGGGTGGTGCTGTGTGTTTGATCCAACATTTTGTTTTGGTGATGCCACCCTCGACGCTTTAAAAATATATTTGGAATGTAATTGTCCCCCTATATAAGCATTGTAACTGTTTGAAACTAGACTATGTTCCACTAGGCTGTGCTCCTCGTACCAGTAACTTATTGATCTACTCGACTCTGCTAAAGATATGCCCTTGCACATGCAGAATTAGATCCCAGCGCGTTCATTCACAAGGAACGTTTGAATGAAACAGAAACGTCAATTTAGAGGTATTAGTAATATTGATCTTCTGCATTGCCAGGGGCATTGAGCACGGCTTGTCCATTCCAGAGACGTCTACTTAAATATCCCATTTTTAATACAAAAATGGGATCCCCCTTGTTGGGTGGTACCGCAACACCTCAGATTAAGTTGGTAGATGCTTTTGCCCCAGTGCCCCCCCCCCTAGGCGTAGCAGCAGGCGTAGTCCAGAAATCGGAAACAGATCCTCCGTCAGCTGTGCATTCCCGTGCTGCAATTTCCCGCCCCAACCGTATCACAAAACGACATGGGTTAGTGTTAGTTGGAATATGGAGCTGTTGGACAGCGTATAGTTTTGCGAGCTGCTTGCCAGAAAAGCACATATAGTAAGTTATACATAATAATAATGAGGTAATAATAACATTAATAAGGTGCATGTATAACTGTTCGGCAAAGTAGTTAAGCAATGTTGTGATTTGTGGCCGTTGCTCTGGTTTTATCATCATACATTTGATGACAAAATCTCTCAATTCTGCGGGAAAATCCTTCGGAATAACTGGTATTGGGATGTCGAATGCTTTGTTGTTAGGTGGCATCACCCCTGCGCAGGACATTTCTAGGACCACAGCTCCCAGGCTCCAGATATCTGTTGCTCGGCCGACGCAATGTTTACCTCTGTCCACATCGGGATTCATACAATACTTCTGCATCTCTGGCGACGCAAATCCCCGGGTGCCTAATGGACGAGTAATGAAAGTCCGCGATGCTTCCCTTGGCCTCGTGCTGCAGCTGTC
>LRSR01003701.1:0-17134 GCA_001579985.1 Hypsibius dujardini
GGAGGCGTTAATATTCAAGGAAGGCAGGCAGGCAGAAAGATTGATAAGGAGATAGGCAGATAGACAAACAGAAAGAAACGCAGAAACGCAGACGGAAAGCGAAGACAGGCAGGCAGGCAATCAGACAGGCAATCAGACAGACAGACGTGAGATAATTATAAGCAGTTATGTTATTGAATACCTGCGCTAATGTTAAGACTGGTAACTCGCCGAGGTGAGTATCGACAAAAGGCAATCCGTCCTCCTCTATTTGCGTGAAGGTTGTCATATTATGCTTTCTTGTGCCGGGAAAGTGAGGCGACGGGCCAGGGAAGATTCCGCCGTATAACATCCAAACAAACGTGGCTCCTGCTAGGGCTACCAGGACGAAGATGTAAGCACGCCGTAGACGATCGGATAAGGGTATCACCCACCTCCACCATGTTTTCGGTGGCTGTTTCACTGAACTGGTTTCACCATCGTCATGTCTGAAAATAGTATACAGAGAACACTTACGTGGGCCTCTCTCTCGAGGTCTGATTCGCGTACCCGAGTCCCTCTACTCACGTATTTAGTATGTCAAAGGATCCCGCCATGTGACCCTTTAGGATTAGGTCTGCCTCGAGCTCCCAATCATTCCACATCCATAATCATCCAGAAGGACTGAGCCCAGGTGGTCTATGCAGTTCCGTTCAGTAAGTAGCTACGATCTGCCTAACTTCGCAATACGTAATTTATGGTCCGTCACGGGTAGAGCCAGTAGAAATCAGGGACGGGAGTAATGCCACAGTATATATATATTATAATATGATATAGATATATATGTATGGGTGTGCGACGGTTCCACGCGAAGACGCATCAGCATAGGAAGAGTTCGGCATCGACTTATGGCTGATTTGTATTACGTTCCACGTTTCGTCTGTTTTCCCCCACCATTCCGCAAAGTATTGCGTGGGGGGGGGGTGTGAAGATGGAGAGTGAAGTCAGTCGGCGCGAGAATATTACAACAGCAGAGCACCGTAAGTACGTGTCGAACGGATATGGATGTGGACCTTCCGATAGCCGCCGTGCATGTTGTGGATAAGACAATAAACTGTGCAAATCTGACCGTGATTATACAAGTACTACTGTGTATGCGTTATTAGAGTACACTAACTGTAACGACAGTTTGTGCTGCAGCTATCACTGCTGTGAACTACAACATCTGCGAGACTTACAGTGTATTATTGTGTACAGTGCAGCATTACCAATTGTTTGCTCTTTTCTGGGTGGCTGTGCTGAAACGTGAATGAAAATACGCGTCTGTATGGACTGTCGGACACCTTTCCTCCTATGTATGTATTTATTCCAAAGTCCACCGATAATAGCATGTGCAGATATTATGTAGCCGCATGTAATGGAACAGTGGATTGATCGTTGAATGCCGTTCCCGGGTGGGACAGAAAAAAGTGACACTCAGTCGGCCGGACGTGGTTAGTATACGGTTAGTAGGGCACCAGCAGCGGCAGGACCATCGGACCCACGATCGTGCCGGATAAAAAAGTGCTGTTATTTTGATTACGCTTACGAGCGAGCGCGTGGCGTCCTCTTTTTTGTTTGAGCTAATGTACTATACGAGTTCGTAGAGGGCCTCCTCTCCTGTAGTACGACAGGCCGCCTTTTTAACCTTCTAACGCCCTGTGCCAGATCGGACACAATTTGCCAGAATTATTTTGCCCTTTCATAGTTCTGTTTAGTTAAGAAAAAACATTAATTTTTAATTTCTTGAACGACTTTGAAAAATTCATGTTTTTTGGGCTGACCACTGTCCACTGTCGATTTAGAAACAAAATTACCAATGAAAACTTTTTCTTGCACTTGTCCGCGCCTTATTTGGTTAAAACATCAATCAACCAATCAACGTGTTTCCATTGTAATCAGTTTTATTCATTTTTGGACAAAAAATTGGACACCTTCGCTGACCACTGACCACAAGCGAGTCAACAATCCAACTCAGATAATTATTTTTAGAGACTTTTAATAGATGCTCGACCTGATGGATGGATAAAATCACATATTTTTAGAAATTTCGGCCAGCTCACAGCCTGCGGAGACCTTTTTCACGCAAATTACCAGACCATAATCTCTAATTTTCAAGCAAGACATCGACTTTTAAAATCAGTTGAGCTTGGTAAAATCGCTCGAACCATCTCTGTGTGAAAATTCGGAGACCGCCATGTCGTCATTTGACAACATCGGGCGTTAACGGGTCAGTTAAAGCTTACCTGGGGCAGTATTCAAGTGCCGAATTCAGAATCACTTCAAACTATTTTTCCTCTTTAGACGCCTACTTCAGTGATAATTATTCTAATTTGTTTCGCCGTCGAAATCAGACAAAGTTTTTTCGATGTTATTTTAAAATTCGTAAAACACAGAGAGATTCCATGTTCCTTCATTCAAAAACCACAATTTTTACAACTAACTTAAAAAGATTATTTTAAAAATTGTTTCATTTCAAATTTAATTTTAAACCGGTTGGCATTATCCAAGTATTTTTCGGAGATCAGGGGGCGGAGCTCTGGGTATCTTTCAAAAAGGAGTGGAGTGTTAGCCCAAAACTGGACAGCTTGGCTGGAAATATCTTTCATAAAGGACTGATATTTCCAGCCAAGCTGTCCAGTTTTGGGCTAACACTCCACCCAATGACCTCAGACTTATTTAGGTTAATGTCAATCGACTCCAAATTAAATTTGAAATGAAATAATGTCAAAAGATCTTCTTTATAAAATGTAGTTCTAGAAGTCACAATTTTTACATTGAAAATTAAGGGAAATAGAGTCTTCCAATGTTTTTCTTCCAAGAATTACAATCGTCTGGTCTACCGCGCATAAACAGTCCCTTTGTGGGTTAATTGAAAAAACATGCTTTGAATTGCTAGGCATTAAAAATGGGCAAGATCCCACTTTAGTAATGAGGTCTCAGGCAAAAAAAAATCCACCCTCTCAAATGGCTATTCAAACGGTGTCCAAGACGGCAGAAAGAATTCTTCGACATTGAACAGTCGCTGCATATCACTGCCGCGCCGGGGCCAGTCCCTGAAATAGTAAACCTCTTTGGCGTCACTGAGGTAGGCGCCCCACCAGCCGTACGTGCCGACACTGAGAATGATCCGGTCCATCAGGCTTAAAATAGCGATATCGATTGCTTCCGCGTTGTTTTCCATAAACAAAAAATTGGGCTCCTTAAAGAGCTGCCGGCAGTAGGGGATATCATTGCTAATCACTATGAACACCACCTGCGACTGCGTTCGCTCAAAATGGAGCGCCGCTCGCAGGAGGTACTCCTCCGTGGCCGGACGATGACCGTGCTTCATCTGCCCCTCCGTGGTGATGTCCCCTCTCCGAACATGTATTCCAATCAGTGTCGGCAATTGTTCCTTAACTTGGCCGTTTGTTCTGTCTGTTCGTTTTAATTTCAGCGTCGGAAATCGTTCCTTTATTTTTCCGGTGGTTTGTTCCCCTTGGTTTAGCGAGAATAATTGTTCCCAAATATTTCTGCTCCTTTCCTTCGTTCCTTTTTGCGTTGTTAATTGTTCCGCAATTGTTCCGTTCCATTCTTTCGTTCTATTCGGCATGAGCAGTTCCTCCGCATTTCTGGCGTTCGTCTTTCTCGTTCCCTCCTGCTGCAAGAGTTGTTCCTTAACGTTTCCATCCCGTTCGTCCGCTCGTAGGGTCGGCGACAGTTGTTCCTCAATTTTGCCCTTCCCTTCATCCGTTCGCTTGAGATAAACTGTCAATTGTTGTTCGATAGCTCGAAGACTACTCCGGAAAACTTCCCGACTGAATGTAAATAGAGATCTTACGTCGTCTCGATACAGATCAAAATACCTCCACGACTGAAGGTATCCGGCCAGTATCACATTGCGTGGACCCTTGGCAGCCGTTAAGTTCGCCATGGCAGGGGTGAATTTCCCGGCAGCCATTTCGCCGATTATTGAGCTTTGGAACAAGGCTTCAGAATCGCTACCAAGCAGGTTCGTTCGGTTCTTCTTTTCCACGGAGAACGCCTCGAAGTCTTTCTCGGCCCAGTAGTCCTTCAAGAGAGACGGACGCCGGTGGTTGGTCTGCGCCACTCCGAACATGGAGCCAACCATGAACATCCAGTTGCCGAGACCGCCGTCGATGATGACGTGAGAAACGTAGAGGCTGTCGTTAGTGATGGGGGTGGTTTGGTTGAGGCGAATGGCGTACTGTCCGGCACGGGAAAGCCGATCAGTGACTCGGAGTTGGAGACGTTGGATGGTGAGGTTAATAATTTGGTGGTGGGAGACGGCAGATATGTCAAATTTCACGCCGTTCGGGCCGAGATCATTGATGCGCTCCAATTTCTATAAGTGAAGGTGCTAGAGAATTTTGGTGAAATTTTTTGAACATACAGATACACAAACAAACAGAAGGACATGGACGAACGGACAAATTGAAAGACAGACATACAGAGACACAGACATAAAGACAGACAGACAGACAGACAGACAAACAGACACAGACACAGACACAGACACACACACACACACACACACACACACACACACACACACACACACACACACACACACACACAAACTGACAGACAGACTGACAGACTGACAGGCACAATCTCAACAATACCTGCTCCAGGGTCAGGGGGTCAACAACTTGCTGGTCGTCATCATCTTCTTCAACAGCATTGAGCATATACGTCTCATAGTCCGGATCAATCAGCGAACTAAGCGAAAATCGTTTCCGATTGTGCGTAGTATTCCTCGTAAAAAACGGATATCCCATGGCTTCGGCTAGCATAATATGAGGCCTGGTCAGCACGCCCACAGAAGACATCCACATGACGGTGATCACCGTCAGACCTCCCAGTACCGCGATGTAAAGATGGCGCAGTCGCTCCGGCGAAAGAGTCTGCCACCATGCCTTCATGGTCGGATATTTCACTCACACATCCCAAACAGGCATCTTATTACGTCTTGACCGAAGGAAAATTCAGTTCCTCTAGTAAGTTTTTGAAGCTGAGGCACAAACACACTCACACGTGCCGATCAATCAACGGATTGTCCGGGGCCAACAGACGTTCACAGTGCCGGCAAGTCCGTCTTAATAATATTTTGTCTAGTAGTTCGCGCCTCCATTGTCTGTTTGAATTTCGCGTGACGCGCGGACCTCAACAATGTACTACACTCCTCTCCAGCTCGGCATTACGACAGTATGTGCGAAGGGTGTCTCCCTTACTTGCCTCCTCACTGACCCACATATCTGAGAGCGAGAGAGGCGTATGTCTCTGGCAATGTGTTTAAATTTTACGCCATGTCAGACATTTTCCGGTTCAACGCGAGGCGGCTAACAAAAAGGTCCGCCCGTCATATCATGGTTCTAGACTAGTGCTAGACTACTATCGCGTATGGCAGAGTACGTCACTTGTGATGCAGACAGGCCCTTATTGTGTGTGCAGGGGTCAAAATTAAACCTGCGCACATGCAGAATAATCGATCTGATCTATGCGGAAAACCAATCCGAAATGTAAGAGATGAGCAGGCGGTCCGCGGTCAGCCTAGATGTGTTGCATCATATCGGCACCCTTTGAAAACATCCATGTGGTCGTGATTACTGTTTATATGTCTGTCTGTCCTGCTGTACAGGTCGCGGTCGTCGGACAGCAGGAACAACAGTACCGGCAGGTATACTATAGCTAGTACCTGACTGCATTTTTGGGACGAAAAGTCCCGCGAGAATACCGGGCATCTGTTGTAAACTTGTACGTGCAGTTTACCTGTCAGGATTACAGGATCCGAAAAACTGATGTCCGTTAGGAAGAAAGTATTCTGCTGAAGAGCTCTGGGAGGTTAGTACGTGTGCAAAGCATTGAACTGGCGTAGACATGTGCAGTGACGTAGTGTGGGGTTTCCACTCTGTCGGTGTCAGTGAGTTTCGGTTGTTTGAATTTTTCAAAGAGTTCCATTTTCCCCCGCTTGAAGAATATGAAGTTCATTTGAAGAGACACGCGTCACAATCGGGTTTCTACTGGCATAACCAATGTAAAGATGATTGCAGTCAGCAGAATCTCGTCACAACAAATTTTTTAACACGACACAAATATTGACATAGACTCCAATGCCTTCCCTGACAGAGGCACAGGCACAGACAGAGGCACAGGCACAGACAAACACAGACACAGACACAGAGAGACACAAACAGATACAAACAGACAAACACAGACACAAACACAGACACAGACACAGACAAAGGCACAGGCACAAGCATAAACATGGGAGCGGAAGCCTTTGCTCAACATCAAGCAACCTAAGCCTAGTTTATCAACGTGTCGAACCCTAGTAAATTAAAGGTTTCGGGGGTCGATACATTCTTATCACTCCATGGGGATCCATTCTGGTAGAAAGTACTCTGACGTTTCAAAAATTTTAGCCATATCACTGCCTTTCCGCGGCCAGTGCTTATAGTAAACCGTCTCGGTAGCATCACTTAAATACGAGGCCCACCACCCGTAACTACCCACACTCAAAATCAAGTCGTCCATCAAGCTCAATACCGCCATATCCACCGCTTCGTGATGCTGCTCCAAAAATAAAAACTCATCCCCTTGAAAAATTCCTTTGCAGTACTCTTCGTCATTGGAAATAACAAAAAATAACGCTCCAGGATACTTCGCCCGAAAATATTTCACGGCATGCACAAAATATTCCGTTGGAGCCGGTTCATGACCAAACTTCCTGTGACCACCGTCCTCCGTGATGTCCCCGCGCCTTACATGAACCCCCACCAATCGTCGTGAAATCTTTGAATTCCAGGACTCATTGCGACCTAGTGGGCGATGAAAAGGCTTAATGCTTCTTTGGTACCAGGACTTAAAGACATATAGTACTGAAACCGAACGGACAAAGATATGGACACAGAGACAGGCCCATGCATAGCCAGACAGAGAAAGTCACAGGTACAGACACAAACAGACAAAGACACAAACGCAGACACAGACACAGACACAGACACAGACACAGACACAGACACAGACACAGACACAGACACAGACACAGACACTGATAAAGACAGGCACAAGCACAGACACAAACAAGCCAATGTCTACATACCCCTTCGATAGAAATTTCCCAATTCCGACCAAATCGCACTCAGAGCAAAACTGAAAATCTTCGTCGCAAAAATAAATAGGGACCTCACTTCCGAGCGGACTGCGGCAAAGTACCGCCAGGACTGAAGATATCCAGTGAGGATGACATTGTCCGATCCCTTGGCGAAGTTGATGTCTGGAAGCCAGTAGGCGAACTTTCCCGCCCTGCCGTCGTCACCGACTGTCGCGTTTGTCTGTGCGGCGGCTGTGGCGTTAATAACGAGTTCCGAAACTCCTAAAAACTCGGTTTTGTTGATGCGAGGGAAAGTCAGCGGTTCGAAGTAGTCCTCAGCCCAGTAGGAGGAGAGGAACAGAGAGGGTATACGATCACTGGAGCACGCAATCCCAAAAAGCGAGGCAATCATGAACATCCAGTTGCCGAGACCGCCGTCACTGATGCCATGGGTGACGTAAACGAAACCGCCGTTTTTCGCCCACCTACGCACGCAAAACAAAAAGCCTTCTGTAAAAATAAACTAAAAATAATTAAGAGATTTCAGTAACTATTGTTTGTTTTGGTTAGTTTTTTTTAGATAACACAACTAATTTGGCTGCAGAAATTGTTTCCTAAAACGGAAAATTCTTTTTACCCACCAAGTTCGGCCATAATCTGGCAGCTGAAGTTGAACATAGAAATTTTATGAACCCATTTCATGCAAAAATGCTGATGGAATCTTCTTCGAATGCGTTTAGGCTCGACAAAATAATGATTCTGCGCATCTTTACCAGATCAACAGTTTTTAAAAAACATTGTCGTTAAACATTTAGTTGTCCTCTGCAAAATTGAGGAAACCCTAATGATACGACTCGACTGTTCCGTTTTCGCCTGGACGACAATGAACATAAATTCAGTGAATTTTTGTTTGTGTAGAAAATAAGCATTGTCTTCATAGGTTCAGAGTTAGCAAAAAACCCTTTCTGTCCAATCAATGAATCGTACATGAACATTTTTCAAAAGTGACAGTTTTCCCTCGGCAAACCCCAGAAGGTCCCCTTTCACAACTTTCATAATATTTTGATCAGAAACACGTTTTAAGCTTCATTCAGCACATTTTTGTCAATTATGATGATTGCAACACTTGCACCCAGTTTGCATGGTGATGTAGAGCTACTTTGGAACTAATATTATTATATATAATTATTATTATTGATACTAAATGCAGAAACAAGTTTAGGACGACTCATGACAAAAAATTCTGAATTAAACAGAAGAAATGGCTGGTTAATTAATGTCACTTTTTGCAGTCTTTACGTCTACCGATTGGTTTGATTCAGTTTAAGCTGATAGAGGCCGTGTCCGGTCCGTCGGGCTTGGATACGTTGTTCCAACCGAGACATTGTCGATTTTATAAAGCTCTCCGATTCTGAAAACAGCGGCTGTGCTGTACCACGAGCAGAGGTCGACGGTGACAGACCTTGACGTGGGGTTATGTTGCTTTTTTGAGATGCATCGTTGTTGTCTGGATTGAGGAGGAACATGTCGGGTAGGACCACGGCAGTTGACGTAATCCAGACGATGGTCAGCAGGACGATGACATAGAGGATCGCGTGTTGGTACGGTTGAAGTCGACCGGATAGGGTGGTTACCCAGTTTGTCAGTGGATGTTCTGATCCATCCATTCCCATGTGCGGGGAGGGGTGAGAAATGTGGATCCGTTCCGAGGTGCAAATTGTTACAACAAATAGTAGATTAACTGTGTGACTGAGGAAGGACAAGACGTGCGTTCATACGATCTTTGGGGAAAATGGCACGTGTTAACATTTTGAATGGCAACTGCTACGAGAAGAGTTTCGTTCTTATGTTAGATACTGAAAATATAATTGTGCCGTTAATTTGGAGTGCAACGACCCGTCACTCGGACGCCGACCGATCTGGCCGCCGCAAAATCTCGACGACGTCAGAATATGCGCCTCGTCGTATCAATTCCGTATACTGCAAAAGACGACCCTGACTGAAGCTTACAGTACAACTGCGTCGCAAAGAAGATGATGATGCCTCCCGGGGTGAAGTGTGAGAAGTGTGAGATTGTGTACACTCATACGTCGATAGTCGGTAAACAGACCGCTTTGAAAAAAATCTTTTGCCGAAATCCTAAGTACGATTCAAAAAACGCTATGGAGTTGTGAAATTAAAAGAAGTTTTATGAAATTAACTTTTACCTTTTAACTAACTTTTAACTTTTTAACTTTAACTTTTACCCTTTTATTTATAATAATACAAAGTAAAATTAATATTTCCATATTAAAAATTGAATAAGTCAATAGTGAGTGAACATTCATCCGAGGTTTCCATGTTGAAAGATAATTAATAAGTGTTTATTGAACTTTAAATATCTTTTGATTGCGTAAATTAAAACATCATGTAAATATTCTCACTCTAAAAAGTGCAGCTAGTTATTCAGAAATGTTGGAACAATGCAGAATGAAAAAATGGCTGTACTAAAAGGCATGACCGTATACATCATTATGGTTTAATACATAATACATTGCAAGAAATTACTGTGAGAATCAATTCAATATTAACTCTTGTTTGTTTTGTATGAAGAGGTCCATTTCTTTTACAGTTTATTTTGTATTTACGTTTTAGAAGTTGTGTTATCATGAATATAAGATGAGGTGTTTGGCTATAACTTATCATTTCAAAATTCTTGTAATTTCAATAACTTCACAAACTTCACATTAAACTTCACACTTCACAAACTACACATCACAACTTCACTGCGCTTTTTATTTCGACCGTGCCGAAATCCTATGCCGAATCCAAATGCGCGTGGCAATGCATGTATTCACTGATTACATATCATTTTGACCGTATAAGCAAATCCATTTCGTTTTCACATTTCTTAACTGTTATTGCTCGCATGTGTTTTTCTATATGTCTTACATCATTGCCTTTTAATTTCTTTTGATTTTTCGTTTGGTTTTGCTTGGCTTAATTTTTATCTTTGCCATTTCTTATACGATGATTGTAGGTGTCTCACACACTACGACGCTACTCGTACACAAATGTACACAGCAGGCAACAGGTGTGGTGTGGTCTCCGTACACTGTACTTCAAAATCGTATGGGAGCAGTATATAGACGACGCCCGAGGCCAAACTGTCGGATGACTTACCACCTTGTCTGGCGTCAAGCTTCGTGCATTATATTGTAAAGTAATCGGAGGGGAAAACCCTTCTGGTCTGGGCCACAGTTTCGAATGTGTTACATTTACACTATACTGTCTCATGAATGAGCGCTAGAAAATAATGATATATCTGTATGTGCTGGTACCGGTAATTGCAGCGCACTCCATGTCCCCGCGGTACCAGCACCCCAGCATGTCGCAACCTTCGGTAATGATGTTCTTCCAATCATGCATGACGACACGGAATTGTGCACTGCCTTGGCAGATCTCTCTCTCTCTCTCTCTCTCTTTCGCAAAGCAAAACAACTCTTCCGGTACTTCCGCCTGTTACATGCACACTTTCGCTACTCGATTGCATGTAAAATGGAGTGAAACGTGCGCCGCAGGAACACCCATCCTCCTTCTCTAACTAGGTTTTCTTTGAGAGCTTTATCTTTTTGCTTAACAACTCCAGCCGGTAATTCAACTAACTGTCACAATGGCCGCGACATGGTCAGGGCATACCCTGATCGCGGTGCTATCCGTCGTATGTTTTCTCTCCAATAATCTGACTTCCGCAGTACAGTTTCCCTGGGTAAGCAACCAAGTGTGGCACATGTTGAAAGCGATTTCGGTTTATAGCGGTTGGCGGTTTAGGCTGAAAGTCCGTTGAATGCGACGGAGTCGACTGTATCGGTCTTCGACCTTCGGGTCCCCGACTTCTCCACTGAGCAGGTTCAGCTGTTCCTTAATCAAACTGTCGCCGGTCGGGACTACCCCGATTTTCATACGATTCCGGTGACTAACTTCACATGCCGACAAGTGGAACAACCGGGTTATTACGCTGATCCGGACGTAAGTCTGCTTCTCTCTCTGGTCTACTTGTTTTCCTGTTTGCCGGTCTCTCCGCTTCGGCTTGCTGAATGCCTGTCTGTATCTTTGCTTGCCTGTTTATCGGTCGACGAATGTCTCCCTCTTTCTATGTCTGTATGTCAGTCTTCGTATCTGTGTATCTGTGTGTCTGTGTCTGTGTGTCTGCCTGCCTGTCTGCCCGTTTGTCTGAATGACTGACTGTCAGCATTTCTGATTGCTACTGCCTGTCTACCAGGTGGTCAGCTGGTGTATCTATCTGCTTCTGTCTCCATTTGTTTGTCTGGGGTTTTCTTTTTTTCTATCTATCCATTTGTCTCCCCCCCCCCGTTTATCTGTCAGTTGGTTTGTCTGGCTCTTTATCTTCCTGTTCATCTGTCTATGTTTGTGACTAACCCTAGCCTGAGGGGTGAAATGACATTCCCATGTTCCACAAAACAGACGGGCTGCCAGGTCTACAGACGCTGCGCCCCCGATGGCACCATGTTTTCCTACCTTTGCGGTGAGCAGACCGTCTTTGATCAGCTCCTCTTGACGTGCGATTTCTTCTACAAAGTCAACTGCAACATGTACGTCCAATTACTTCAAACCATCCCCCAGAGTACCGCTGGCATGAATAGCACACTATACTTAGCAAAATGCACACCGAATCAAGCAATCAAGTATCCTTCTTTTCAGCTCGGTCGCCTACTACAACTACGTCAACATGCACATGTACAAGAGCGGCCAGTCCGTTGGTGGTTAATCCCAATAACCAACGACGAGGACGAGGACGATCTCTCACGCAGTCTTACAGCAGACGGATCAACCAACTTCCGGCAAATACAAAAGCGGAAACACATCCAACAACCGTTGGATAAAAATACGGTCGACACTCAATAAATAAATACTACCTCAATTTCTAACCAATCGCTCCTCCCCGGGTATCCTCCCACGTGCACTTCACACACACACACACACACACTCTCTCTCTCTCTCTCTCTCTCTCGAAATATTCCAAACAAAAAGTGTGTCCATTTCCTACCCCATAAAACTCAAAATCGCAGATGTGTCTGTGTTTCAAAACTCAAAGAGACTATCTAAGGATAAAAAACTACCCAACCAAACAAACACAAAAAATACTGCAGGAGATATTCCTGAGTCAGTCGCAGTGCCGCCGTCTTCCCTTCTTCTCAGCCGGTTCGCACCGGCTCGGCGTGCAGGAAGAACTTTTGCCCGTGCTTCTGCTGCATCTCCCACTGCTTGCGCTGGCCGTGCGACAGGTTCAGCAGCGCGTACGCCGGCGTCTCAAAGCTCTTGGTCATGTGATCGCCCACAGAGAAGGCTTTGTCGTAGAGGACGGTCAGGCTGTCGCGCGAGCTCAGCAGCTCGGCCTTGGCGATGCCGATCACGGTGCCGCGGAGGCCCACAGGGATGACGGAGCCCTCACGGACGTTGACGACCCGGTCGTAAACTTCCCACGTGACAGTGGGATCGGGCGCGACCTTATCAGTCTCCTCGGTCCACTGTTAAAGCGAGTGAGACAATGAAATATATGAAGGCTCAATGGAGCAATCAATCAACACGACAAAGACAAAATTGACAACTGGCAGGCAGGCAGAAAACCAAGCCAGACAGACGCGGAACTCAACAGGCAGACACGCGCATCACCACTCACTTTGTATAACAGCCGCGGAATGACGGCCGTCCGCAACGTCCCCGGTCGACGCTGGCTGGCGGCATGCACTTCAGTTTGGATGGCTTCCAGAATGTAGTCATCCAGAAACTCTGCGCCGCATGTCTGTTGGTTCTGCTTGGCGGTCGGTAGCGTGGCCAGGAAGGCCTTTATCTCCTGCAGCTTGGCAGCACCCCGCCGGGGGTAGATGTTCTCCATGAAGGGATCTTGGCAGCCGCTGTCCAGAAGGAACTCAAACAGCTCCGGGAAGCGTTTGCGGTAGTCGTAGAGGATGTCTAGCACGCGGTTGGAGTAGAGCCAGGTGAACTCGCCCGGATTGTTGTCCTGCTCCACGCGCTTGGTGTAGCCCCTCATCTATCAACGGCAATCCCAATAAAAAATCTCTTCAATTTCAACAATTTTCTGACATCAACAACTTTTCCGACAATCAATCCTAATTCAAAACGTGATTTAGAATCCAGCTGCGCAACCAAAAACATTCTTCCATGTCAGTGGGCGGAGCTATAGGCCATTTATAGAAAAGACCTCCAGTGCCTCTGTTCATGGTCGCTAGCCTCAATAGCGACTCGCTATTGAGCCTAGCTCCGCCCCCTTTACCCGAAGACGATTTCCGGTGATGCCAATAGACTTCGAATTGCATTGTGCGATAGATAAGGATAGCTCACCTCGGTATTGGCCTTGGTGGCTTTCAATGACAGCCCAATGTTGACCTTGTCTTCTGAGTCGCCGTTGATCCTAGCGAAGACGGTTCCGGTGAGTCGCGACACGATCGGCGGGCTCATATTCAGCACTTTGGCCGCCTTGAAAGCCGGTTCGTACTGAGCCGAGATGCCCTGTAGAACGCGAGACAAAAAATCATATTCCAACAGATCTCCTAAATTAAGGATGTCCCAGCCAAAGCAAACACATACTCGCTCTTGCCGCATGACAGTCTCCAAATTCGGTTCGGTGGGGTAGTTGATGACCAGTTGCACCACTCCCTGCCGATGATTATGCAATTCAACCTAAAAAGATCCATGCCAAAGTCAGTACTGCGAATCTGGTCGATTGATTGACTATCGAGTTTGAAGGCCGAAATACTGTACTGTCGCGATTCTAACGGCCAGCTTAGCCCCGCCTCCCCCCGTGCAAGACTCGGTGACGTCACGGATTCAACTCCAGCCCGGCCCGGACCCGGGGGTCGTAATTTACTGGTAGGGCCAAAAAACGGCCGTTAGAATCGCGACAGTACAGTATATTTTTACATAAAGATTCATCGATTAATTGATTGATTACAATTGAATAAAACGGGGAACCTTAAAACCGACTGCTTGATTGGTTGATTCGAAACAAGATAAAGGATTCTCACCCTTCCTTGGTGGCCATAGAAAGGATGTGCCATCAAAAAGACCTGCGAGCCGACCGGAAACAATGCATCCACAAAGATCCGCTTCGGTGGCTTAGCTGCCTCGTGTTCGCTGTCTCGGGTGACCAGTTGCATCGGGAACGGGACAACTTCGTCTGAGAAGATGGGTTCGAGAAACGCCCGCCCGTCCTTTTTGATGTTGTAATGGTCGCCGACGCGTAGACGGACGTAAAGCAACACCTCAATCTTCCCTGGTTCAATTCCTTTTCGTGTTTTTAGCCTGAAGAGACAATACAGAAAGAAACCAGATTAACTGAGTTTAAGACAATGTAATTAGCTTTGTGAATTGCGATGTTACCGTGATTCAATGTCTTTGACAAGCTGCTCGTGAATGCTGATCTCTGCGGCACTCATTGCGGTCGTGACGATTTCTGGAGTTTGATTCAACCGGTGAAAGTCCTTGTTGGCGATGGAACTCTTCATCAGCCCGTCTGTAGCCCATTCCGCGCGGGCTTTGGTGTGGTTGGGCCAGTTGACATAGACGTCGCCGCCGAGCATATCTTCTGCTTCCCGTAAGTAATTCTAAAATGGAGATCCAGGACTGATACTCAGTGTCAGTCTGCTCGTCTGTCTGTATGACTGCCTGTATGTTTGCTTGTTTGTCTGTCTGTCTGCCTATTTCTCTGCCTTCCTGCCTTTTATCTCTCTAACTGTGTCTGCCATTCTGTTTATCAGTCAGTCTAACTGTCTGTCTGTACTCCTGTTGCTGTAGGGGAATTATATTAATTGTTTATCCCTGTCTGCTCAGTCTAATTGTCTTCGTGTCTGTCTGTCTGCCTGCTGTCTCTACGTTTGAACTACCCCTGCGATCGTATGTCTGTCTGAAGGTCAATCGCAAGTCAACTTACCGCTTCGGGATCGGTGGCGATCTTCAGCACCATACTCTTCCCCTCGCTACGCCGAGTGAAAATTTGCACTCCACCTCGCTTGAGCTCGCCCTGATGAAGAACAACAACAGCTCCATTAAATCACACATAACATTACCCTACGAACGAACCGACGACGACTCACAGTATGCTCCACGAATCCCAAGGTCGGAAAGCCCGGTGAGTACATCTCGCCCGTCAAGAAGGGGCCCTTTTTTATCGATTCGCGCTTGAGACAGTGGAACTTATAGTCGTAATGCATTATTCTACACGAAGGAAGACAGGAGTATGAGATAACGCAATACAAAACGCCGAAGGCACCACCTACGTAGCACGGCAGGGATGGATGGGGGGAAGGCTTCGGGACGGCGGAGCGTACGGATGCGGGGACGGCTGTTGAGAGAAGCGGAAGACGAGGCCCGGCCCGACCCGGTTGCGGTTCAGCTCTGCCGGGGTTAGATGGGTTGAGCGCTCCTTTACACAAACCAGCAAGCGATTCTACAGCAGGAAGAATATCGATTACAGGAGAAATGTACAAAAAGACAACTGAACGAATAACACAGACTGACCGCTAGACAGATAGATTGATAGGTAGCAAACAAAAAGACGGACAGACAAACAGACAGACAGAAAGACAGATTGCAAAACAAATGGCTAAACAAACAGAAAAATAAAGAGACAGGCAGAGAGAGACAGGCAGAGACAAACAGACAGACCGACAGCAGACAAATGCACACAGACGAGAAGAGGGTGCTCAGCAATTAAATCAAGCGTCGGCGAACCTCCTCGATGAAGGGAATAAGCACCACCGCCTCCCAATCATTGGCTTTGCCATTCATATCGGTGGCAAAGTCTTCCGGATAAAAGTCGTAAATTGGACTTGACGAGTTAAATAGCGACTGCAAAGAAGAGACTAATTCAGAATAAGGAATGAAAAAAATTATACAATCCAAGAACACATACATGAAACGAGGTAGGAAGGCAGGATTTGCTTCTCGCGGGGAGCACCGCCAGCAACTGTTCGAACGGCTTGAACGGTACGGCCATCTCGAAAGTCCCATCAAGAGTGCCAAAGTTTTTGAGGTCGGAAATGTACGGAGCATAATGGTAGGGATAATACCTGAAAAGTACAGAAAAAAGCGCAGCGATTAGTCATGACTGCGCGGTATGAAACAAAAACACGCCCCTGCACTCACCAGCTCCAGGACGGGACCCCGTGATAATAATAATGCAAATTCCACTGGATCGCACGCACGTATTCACATGCCAGATCCGCAAGCGTCTCACTATCAAAAGTAAAGTTTGAATTTAACATCTCAAAATGACTACGCTCAAAATGATCCTACTTACTCGTTAACCTCGACCAGCCGTAGTTTCTCCTTGTAATACTTCTCCTTATGTGCAAACAACTTCTGTTGTAGTATGGCTATACAAAAAACAGTGGAAGAATTAAAAACACTCTCCCGTTAGGCTAAGAAGCCTGCTTTCCAAATGAAGTCGTCCGTGACGCCTTTTGATCTAATTGACTAACTGTTTAAATTTTAATGTCGGCATAACTGTTTTCTGTCCGGATGATTAACCGTACATGGAACCGATGAATTTGCATCTTCAAGGATTGATCAGTTGGTATACTCGACATTTTTTCCATACCATTAGTATCTTCCTCGTCGCTGTCTCCGTCCTCCGGCATTTTCTCAAACTTGAAGTCATCCTTCCCCGCGGCATCCCACAGGTCGGGATCACACATCAACGCTGCCCCCAATTCCGCGCCTCCCTTCTTCTCCATCCAGGAGAGATCGTCCATTTCGTCCTCCACCTTGTCCAAATCATTTCGCTCCAGTTCACTGAGGAAGGCCTGGAACCGATCCAGCTGGAGGTAACCGCCCTCGTTGAGGTAGCCCTTCAGCGTGGGCAGCACGCGCTTGTACGCGTCGTAGATATCTTCAAAGGCACTTTTATTGATGTGCAGGCCCGGAAGGTGGGGGATAAAGTCGTTGCCGACGAGGAAGCCCATGAGAATCCAGTCGTCGATAATCTTCTCAAAGTCATATTGGAACGGCAAGGTATCC